>JAXCLQ010070654.1:0-69470 GCA_035584115.1 Cedrela odorata
ATCCTCTTTTGAAATATTTTCATATTCAGGATCTCTATTGTAGTCAGGCACTACTTTCTTTCCTTCGACTTTAGATATAAAGTCTTATTCTTTAATTCTTTTTAGAAAGTATTTTTCTGCCTTTTCCCAGTCTCCCTGAGATTCCTGAGCTACAAATTCTGCATATCTAGATGGCAATCCTGGATATTTTGCCTGAATACTTTTAGCAAATTCTTTTAAGACCTCTTTATCAGCCATTTTCCTAAACTTCTCAGTTTAGTTCCTAGATTCTGATTCAAATCTAGTACTCGGTTTAGTTAATTCTACTTCCATATTACAATTTACTTGAGAATCTGTAACATATGGAATTATCGCTTCAACTTTATCTAACCACCGTAATCTCAATGTAAATTCTGCTCTACAAATTCCTGAGATATTCATGTTTGCTACAAGGCGACCAGGATAACCCTGATTAATACCTTTAGCCAGAGCTCTATCCACTCTATACACGAATAACCATTCCAGATATTCGTCTAAAATATCTTGATTTCCGTTACACAGATCTAAAGTAACATTCTTTACTTCATCATCTGTATATCCTTGTATAGGAATAACTACTTCTATGTCTTCTCGATTTAACTTAGAGGGTTTTTTATGAAGTTTATACACTTCCAAAGAATCTCTTTTTAAGGTAAATCCAGACATCAAATCTTATCTCATTTGACCGACGAAGAGAGTCAAGATTTTTTCCAGAGTAGTTAATCTATGAAGATCAGAATTTATCTGTTCAAGCAATCCTTGAATCTTAGATAATTCTTCTTGTGAAGCAAATATACGTAACACTGTATAATTTATTTTTCGATCTAGATTTTCAAGAAGAGTTTTTTCTTCTTTAATTCTATCGATCATCGTATTTAATAAACCAATTTCAGGTTTATTTTCAATACCATGATCTAAATGAAAACAATTTAAATTAGTACAATTTAAATTATTTAAATCATTGTTCATAATTAATAAAACCCTTATTAATTATTTGACTTGGAATCAGCTTTGAACTGGCAGATCTATATCCAGATCTCGCACAATTTCCAGATTATTAACATCTGTCTAATTGTTCAGTTCATTATCAAGCTCTGATACCATTCCATAAGAACTTAGTGTAAATACTTTGCAGAGTATCGTTTAACACAGCGGATTTATGTATTCATAAGAAATAAATGTTAAAACGAAAAAAAACAGCACCAGATTTCAGAATTACCTGTTTTTACCCAGATTCTGTCTTGCTAGTCAACCGATTCCTTCATCCAATCAACCAGTTTCGTGTTTATCCCGTTACCCTTCTGCAGGCTAACCAGTTCCACATTTGCCCAAATACCATTATGTCGATTAACCGATTCCACATCTGGTCAACCGACTTCATGTTTACCCAAATGTCATTCTACCGGTCGACTGATTCCCACATCCAGTTGACCAGTTTCATGTTTACCCAATTATCATTTTGTCGGTCAACTGATTTCACGTTTACTCAATTATCATTCTGTCGGTCAATTGGTTTCTACATCCAGTCAACCGGTTCTATATGTCTATGGATTCAAAATTGCTAACACTCAGTCTTTGTATTTTCTCTTCACATTCGATCGACTAATCACAATAGCTCGAAAATTTTAAGCTAAAACATGTTATGCCATATAACCAATTTTATTTTCTTTTTGGGAGCTCCGCTCTCTAAACTTCGCAAGGGCGCTACTATCCCTTGACTTCACTCGCTAACTGGCTAGGGAAACCGCCATATACGTAAGGTGACAATATGCTCATAACATAAAACTGACTTAAGTTTAATTAAATCTTGATAATATGTTAATTAAACATAAACAATATATGTACGAAAATAAAAATCATACAATAACTATTTTAACCTTATTTTCAAAGATAATTTTATAACCTTCGTATAAAAGTCATACATATAATCTTCATGGGTAGATAATTTTACTCTGACATACTTGGGACAGACTTTGGTAAGTGAGTTTTGGAGGACGGGTTTTAAAAGATATAAAAATTTCATCACGAATCTTGTACGATTTTGAATACATTTACATATTCGACCCGCGAATATTTTATTTAATTTTTTGTAATAATATCATCAATAAGTGATGATTTTATTAACATCAACACGGCGTCATTTTATTCAAATACAATCAAACACAAAACATTCTGTGATTTATCCCGAGTCTCGTTCTAAAACCTAACCTCACGTCCTCACCAGTCACCACAATACTGTCAATACATTTCTCTCCAAACCCTCGCCGCGGCCTCACAGCACACCAGCACCGCGCTGCCACGTCGTACCGCGCTTCCCTGTCGCAGTCGCACCACCGCGCTGCTACTTATGTATGTAATTTAATTCTCTTTGATTGAGTCCGCCGGATAGTTGTCATGCCTTGTAACATGGATGAAGCACTTGATAACTTGGATTTCAATTTTCTTGTTATGATTAGTATGTATGTTATTTTATTCTAGTTGATAGAGCCTGCCGGATAGTTTTCACGCCCTGTATGTACATATGTAACGTTGATGAAGCACTTTTCTTATTTCCCTTGTACAGCTATGTATATAGCAACTTGGACAAGGAAAATATATAGGTGATCGCAAGGTTAGGACTTTCTCTTGCCATTGAATAAGTTTACCTTACAGTGGTATAAAGAACACTATAGCTTGCTGAAGATCTTATAATGTTCAGTGCTTGAACAGTTTTCTAACTTCTTCAATTTCATTTTATAAGCTTGTTGTTGATGAATTTGGATGACTAGGTTGCTGGGCGATAATAAGACATTAATCATGGCTAGATGCTATTTACAAGAGATCTTTTATTGCCAGATTATTATTATTTCTTAAAGTATTCATCATTCAAGTTACTCATCTAGATTCAATACATTTGGGTCATTATAACATGCTTGAAGTATGCAAATTTGCTAAAAACCTGGTGGATATCCGCATGGTTTTGGAAAGGGTTAAATATCTTTTATAGTGGGTTTGATATTGAAACATCAAACCCGCAACGGGTTTAAGAAGGATTTTGTATTACAATTTTGTAGCAGATGCAAATGTAGGTTTGGCGGTATCCATCCGAAACCCGCACCATTGCCATCCCTACCCTCATCAAACCACAATACTCTATTATAGTATCACAGCCAGTCACAGTTGCTTTACATACAGATACAGAATTGACTAACAAGAGTGAGTTTCGTAAAAGCAAAGAGCTAGGCTTTTAGCTATGGCTGAGGAGGCATCAAAAGAACTCACGGAGACCAACGCAACAATCAAAGACATGGATGTGGAAGGAGGAGAAAATGGCGCCGACTCAAAGGCCAAGCGAGCGAGGGAGGAGGAGCACAAGGGAAACGGTGATGTTTTGAAGAAGCAAAAGCTGGAGGAGGGTGGGAAATCAGTTGAGGAACAGCGGTTGGACAAGACTCACAAGGAAGGAAAAGAAGATGGGTCGGGTTGGGTTACGTTGGGTCCAAAGGAATTCAGATCATCGGTTCAGATGTTCGATTACTTTTATAAGTTTCTTCACTTTTGGCATCCCAATGTTAACGTCAACAAGGTATGATATTTGTATTATAATTTGGAGGAAAGTAAGAAAAGTTTTGAATTTAATATAATCGATCGGCTAATGGACGAATAGGTTGAAGCGATGATTAGTCAAAGTGGATTATTAACTAGAAATAAAACTTCATTAAATTTTCAGTTGGTTTTTTTAAAACAAGTTATGGCATTATCTTTCATGGATAGTTGAATTGATTATGCAATAGAAAATATGGTTAGAATTTATATGAACATATCAAATATGATAATATAAATTGGGTATTGTTGCTTTGTTGTTGAAGGTGCAGAGAATTGTTTTTATAGTGGAGAGAATTTTCAAATTTTAGTGTTACAGGGAGGAGAGGAAGAATTGAAAAGTAACTTAACATTAGAGTGGATGGATGAAACAGAGGAGTTCGATTAGAGTGCTTATATGTCAAGGGAAGGTTGATTGCGATGGTTTGATAATTTTTCCTAGTAAATATGGATTGAGCAGTGAAAAATGGCTAGATGGTATCTGTTTTTGAGGTGGAAAATAAATATTGGTGGAGGAGAGAAATATGTTACTGCTATGGCATGTACATAGTTGTGGGGTTTGGAAATACTTATCCAAATTGAACATTCAATTTCATTGTTCTAAACTTTTATAAGGACTTGAGCATTGGCTGCATCTTTGGAACATTAAACTCTCCCAAGCCGGCTGTTATTCAACTTAGACAAGCAATAGATGGGCCGGTTTGTGGTTCTTAGCTGCAAGTAGCGTGACAATGGTTTAAAATACTATCTTTTGTCAATGTAAATTGTTGTCTCCTTAGGTGGAATCTAATACATATGGAGGTTTATTTTTTTATTTTTTATTTTTGTCTTTATTTTTTGTGTGGACAAAATATTCATACTTGGGTATTTTATCTTGGGAAATTGAAGACTCTGCTTGTAAAGGGTGGGATAGAGCTAAGGGTATGGATAGATCATAGGTTGAATCTCACCTATCAAAAAGAAGAAAAATTAAGAAATTGTTTTTGTTTTTTTTTATTTTAGACTCAGCTTTAAGTTGTTATGCAAATGGCAAAGTACCCCTTGGTCAATGGCTTTGTTTTTCAGAAAATTAAGTCTACATCAGGAATTATTGGCATGTAGTAATAGTAGTAGTACTTTTCATCAAGATCTGTATTCACAGTACTTTCCAATAAACTTGTGCTTGATTGTTGGTTTGTACTAAATTCCTTTGTGATCTGCTTTCGTAGTTCTATTTTATTAAATTTGTGTTTCAGTATGAGCACTTGGTGTTGCTGGACTTGCTCAAGAAGGGTTGTGCAGAACCTGATACAAAGATTGGTAGAGGGATTGAAGCTTTCCAAGTTCGATACCACCCAATGTGGAAAAGTAGGTGCTTTTTCCTACTTAGAGAGGATGCAACCGTTGACGATTTCAGCTTCAGGAAGTGTGTGGATCATATACTTCCCTTGCCTGGAGACATAAAGACAAAATCAGGTGCCTATAAAGGATTAGGTAGTGGTAGTGGCAAGGGTCGTGGGGGAAAAAGTGGTGGTCATGGCCGTGGAAGAAGTGGCAAGTGGAGAAACTGAGGTGGTTGCCTGAAATATCACAGGTGGAATTGTGTTTAGAAATCAAAGTTGGTTTGTAGAACGAGCTGCTAGTCAAAGTAGGATGAGGGTAAATTTCTTATTTATTATTTTTAATTATCTATTCAGCTGCTAAACTGATACATTATCCAAATTTTGGCCGTTAATGACGTTATTCATAATTTTTGTTCTCATTTTAAGTTTCCTTACATATGATAATAATGTGTTGTGTTAGTTTATACTTTGCATATATAAACGTGCTATGGTATAAATGAGCACGTTTATATATGCAAAGTATATATAAACTGTACATGTTTTTGTATATTATAATTGTTTTTTTGGTATGGTGATTAGTTTTTAATACATGAAAGTAAGACAATAAATAAAAGAAAGATAAAATTCCCATGTTAATATTTGGACCGCTGTTGAAAGCTCTGCTAATGCTATTAATTCCTCCCCTTGTATAAATGTATTATTAATTTTAATTTTAATTTTAATTTTAATTTTATGATTATGGATGAGATAATTATAACTGTAACCTCCTTCCTCATCAGTTGAGTTATAAAAATGCTAATTATATGGTATGGATATGGATATTATTAAACCTCTCAATCTGTAGTAATTATTACTTAATAAATTGTAATCACTAATCAGAGTAATAACTTTCGACTGTAACTCCATAATTATATGCACATAGTTAATCAGTTAATATGCTCTATTAATTTCTAAGGATTCGTTTCTATGTTAATCTAAATTTTTGCCAACCTTTATTATATTAATATAATCCTGTGACATGTGAGCTAAGATTTAAATTTTATTTTTTTAATTCTTCTTTTAACTTTTTAACACATCATTTTATTGGTTAATTACCTTAAATAAATTATTTTATTAATTAACCATGTTCTTCTTTTTTATTTTTTTTTCTTACGTTTCCTAGAATTTGAAAAGCAATTTATAAAAACAGTATTAAAAATTAAAAATTACAACTTAAACTTAGCAAACCCATTTAATATTATATCAAATTGTTAAACTAATTATAACTCTGTCTCATATTTAACATATATTTTAATATACATTATAAAATATCTGTGATATTATATATTCAAATGTTAATTAATATTTTTTAAAATATAATTAAATATTTTTTAAATGTACTAATTATAATTAATTTTGTTAAAATAAAAAATAAAATAAATTTATTAAATCATAAAATAAGGTGACATAATATAATTATTTTAATAATTAATTATATTATAAACAATATTTTAAATTCAAATTCGATACGATATTAATCGTGTCGTTCTTTATTTTATATTTAATAATCTTATCAATTTACATTATCTAAAATTTTATATTTTGTGTTGTGTTCATGTGGAATTAACTGTTGTTAAAAGTAGTTCTTTTATTTATAAACTCGCAAGGGTTAAGATGTAATTCTTTCTTTTTTCAAGCCTTCAATACCTTTTATTATTATTATTATTATTTTACTTCCAGTAATATTTTTCCTTCAAGACTATGTTCGTTTTTTCCTTCTCGAACTGAAATTACGAAAGAGGCAATGCAGTAGCAAAAGGCTGAAATTCTCTCGGTTATTGGATCTTGCTTGTCTCTGTTATTGCATAATAAGTGACAACATAATATATCAATTATAAATAGAAGAGCAGGTTATGCAAAATGCTAACGCATTGCAAGCCTTGTATTAACTTGGGATCAACACTATCAACCAAACATGACTGTTGCATCCAAGATTAATCAGATCAAATGAGAATAACTTAATTTATGTTCAACAACATACTTAGATAACATATGTAAATATTCACGATTACAACAAAACTTACATGTCTTTCAATCTGATTTATAAGTTGTTCATGAATTGCCTTGAAGTAGGAATTTTTGGAGTTAAAAATTTCTATTAGCATGGGATCTAAATCCAGCTTCTAAATGAATGGTATTGCATTGGTAGGTTACGCTCCATAAGTCGTGTAAAATAAATAGATACAGATACAGTACAATTTTGCATACAAATAGTACGTAAAAATAATGGTTGATTGTCGTGATGATCATAGTAACTCTCACAACACACACTAGCGGTAATCAATAAATGAATGATAATACTTATTCATTCATGCATGGCCGGTTTTATCCATGAGAGAGCGGACGTCCTCCTATAAATTATTACTATCATTAGATTCAATACTATATCTATCTGTTGCACCTCTTCCCAGTGTATATATGATTCACTTTTCTACTCTTCTTCAACTTGCAACTCTAAGCCTTACTGGGTGGGCTGTTATAATTTAGAGATATCTCTTAATCTTCACTTTATTTTGGATAAGATTATGGTTTGTTTGTTTCAAACTTCATTAATTTCTCTTTTATATATATATATATATATATATATGTATATATGAATGTTCATTGATTTATCATGAAAACTATTTGAAGCAAGTAAAAAGTAGGAGAGGTTAGTGCACTTCTTTAAATAAATACTATCTGTAGATGTATTTACTTTCAACTTCAAACAAGGTATATTAAACTTCCCCAATTATTATTTAATACCTCAATAATAAGAACATAGAAATATAGAAAAAAATAGACACCTACATAGCTTACACACAACCCATAAGTCCACCTCCACCACCACAAAATTTCAACAGACCCAACATTCAAGAAGGCTGACATCGGCACAGCATAACTCGGCTCTAATTTTGTTGATTCAGTTGCGTCTTCAAGTCAGACTGATCCGAAAACGTATACTAATCGTTTCGTAAGGACGCAAAAGAAAAAAGTGATAGACTTAGCACGACGCATTAAACCTAACTCATTCGTACATTGCCTGTGTTTCATGTCCACTATGTCAACATGAAATAAAAACTAAATATAAAAACACATTATTATTTTTATTATAAATTTATAATTATAATTATAATTATAATTATATTATTATTTATGAATGAAATAATAATAAAAAAAATTATAATTTTAAATAATTAATTAATTAATAAAAATTGATCCATAAAAGACATGATCAGTTAATGAAAAAAATTAACATAAATAACTTTTTTTTTTCTAGTAATTAAAATTGAAATACAAGCTTCTTTTATTAATTAATTGAAATAGAAATAAATGTATAATTAATATAACTAATAATTTTGTTTATAAATGAGATAATTGATCACCGTAACCTCCTTTCTCATCGGTTATAAAAGGGCTAATTATATGATACGATCATTCAACCACTGCTCAATCAGTCACTAATCAAAGTATTAACTTTTAACAGTAACTCCCCAATTATATGCACATAAGAATCTTGTAATAAATAAAAAAATGATTAATAAATCATTAATTTAACGTGCTCCATTAATTTCTAATTGAATGAATGATATTGCATTCGTACGTTACACGATCCTTGTGTGTATAGCTCTATGTATCTATGAGCTATTACTATTACAATATTTAGTCAATAAATTTATAACATAAAAAATTTAAATATCCCTTTTCTCCAAACCAAAAAAGACGTAGAGATGAGATACCTTATAATGTTTAATTACCAAAGATCTTAAACTTGTATAAAACAACGAGTCCATTTTCAAGTTTCAATTAAACCTGCTTGTTAATGTTAATGAGTAAATTTATGCCTGGCATTCTCTACGAAAAATAATTAAAATCTAGTAACTCTCACAACACTAGCACACACACGGTAATCAATGGATGATGATACTTATTCATTCATGCAGGGCCGGTTTTTCCCATGAGACGGCGCACGTTCTCCTAGAAATTAATATTACCATTAGATTCATTATGTATCTATTTATTGCATCTCTTTCCCTTGTATATATCATTCGTTTACTATTCTTCCACTTCCAATTCTAAGCCTTTACTTACTGGGATGTTATAATTTAGAGCTATCTCTTAATCTTCCTTATTTTAGACGAGTTAGTATGGACAAGTTTGAACTTGTGGCCAAAGAGGAAGACCCTTTTGCCTTTTTAACCCAACCCCAACTTTCTTCGCTTGATTTTGGGTAAGATTAGGGTTTTTTTTTTGTTTCAGACTTCATTAATTTCTCTTATATATGTTGATATGTATGAAATTACTTAGTTTCTGATCTGTTTTGAAATGTCTTTCTCGCTACAGTGAAAATGGGTTTTCTACAATAGATTGGGAAAATGAAATGTCCATTCAAGAGGGCTATTTCGATGCCATTCCTTTGATGGAGAGTTTTCCAGACCCTTTGTATTCGTCCCAGGATAATATTGTTCCAATTCCTAAAGTGACTCAAGGTGTGCTGCACTGCTCTACTTCTGTCACTGCTGTTAGTGTTCTTGGTTTTTCATTGATTTTAATTCTTTTTAAATATTTAATGTTGCCTACAGCAGCAGCAGCGGGAGGGGATATTGATGAGAATGGTATTGGGATTGGGATCTGGAATGAGTTGGGCCCTTTGTTTGAGCCTCCTGAGAAAGTGCAGTCAGTGATGTTGTTATGTAAAAATGGAGAAGCAGTTTTCGAAAAAACAAAGGAAGAAAGGAAGGTGATAAATAGTAGAAGATGCAAATTACAGGAAAACCATAATAGTTCCAAGTTGTTGTCGAGGAAAACCATTTCTCAGTATTTTTACATGACAATTACAAAAGCGGCCAAAGAGCTAAATGTTGGGGTAACACTTTTGAAGAAAAGGTGTAGGGAGTTGGGAATTCGAAGGTGGCCACAAAGGAAGTTGATGAGCCTACAAACCCTAATAAAAAACGTCCAGGTATCTCTATAGTTCATTCAATCTATTATATATCATGTGTTTTGTGTGAATGTTACATTTTGCAAAGTATGTTAATGCAGGAATTAGAAAAAGGAGAGGGGAGTGAGGAAAAGTTGAAGGAAGCACTAGAGATCCTGGAGAGAGAAAGAAAGTTGATTGAAGAGATACCGGATTTACAAATGGAAGACAAAACAAAAAGGCTTAGACAGGCTTGTTTTAAAGCAAATTACAAGAAAAGAAAGATCAGGGCAATGATGGATGAGCAACCGGATTTACAAATGGAAGACAATACAAATAGTCTTAGACAGGCTTCTTTGTTTTAAGGCCAATTACAAGAAAAGAAATTAAGCCCATAGGCGGCTGAAGATCTAGTAGTACGAGGAAAACAAATCAATCCTTTTAACCCTGCTCTTCCATAGGCACCAACATTATTACATAGTTATATGATTATGTGATGTTGAGGCAGTCTATACTTCTTTCTTTCTTCTTAATCTGTTCATCACTTGCATATATCAATGTAAATAGTTAGGAATAGTCGAAGGAAATTGGCACATGGCATCTTTATGAACACAACAAATTGCTGTATTGTAATTGATCATGATATACTGATGATGATTTACAATCGCAACAAAACGTATGTATCATTTGAGTAAGGTAGATAGAAGATTTCCTCGTTTCAGCAACTTAGTTATCTTTCCTCGGCTGGATTCTTTTTACCGCGACATGCTTGTAGACTATGCCCGCAGAGCAGTTGATTTACCTTGCCGCCTGAGGCCATGTCTGGTGCTGCTGGTCCGATGTTACTTTTTCTCTACGCTGGTTGTCTCAACTCAGATGTCTGCTTGACAATGACAGCAGACCTTTTTCAGATGTTTTTCATAATTATAGGCATGCATGCAGAGAGTTTATTTGTTAGCTCGGCAGGAGACAAACTTGTGTCGTATTTATAAAAAAGGACCCAACAATGGCTATTTCGAGAGGGTTCTGGCCCGACTTTAATTTGGTTTCTTACCTTTCGACATACTGCCAACTAGTTGGGGTTTTAGTAATTGGGTCCTAAGTCCATTAAAGGGTTCTGGGCTGACTCAACTTGGTTTCTTTCTTGAAGATATCCTGCTTTTTGGACTTTTATTAATTGGGCTTGATCTGCATACTTTGGAGCTCCAAATTGCCATATGTTCCTTGGTACACGTTCAACAGGCTTATTATTAACCACTTCCTCAATCAGAACATAGAAATAGACCTCTATATTGCTTGCATAAGCCCGCCACGACCACCAACATAAAGAAATTTCAACAAACCCAACAGCAAGGAGGGCTGAATACGTCGTGGTTGTGGTGATACATGTCTCACAGCATTCTGATTCTATGTTTTTGACGTACCTTTCCCTTAATCCTCAACTTGCTAGCCAACATAAACAAGAAAGAAGTAATAACAGCATCACAAAACAAAATTCACCTCAAACTATGAAACTAACTCTGAGACAATTGATTTCACTCGTAATATCGTGTACCAAAACAACCCACTTGCTCCAAATCCATGCTTACATAATCGTCACATTGCTCATTCAAGACCCCACAGTTTCTTGCCACCTGTTATCACGCGTTTCATTCTCTCCTGTCCGCGAAACCCACTATTCCCACCAAATATTCGATCAAATACCACGCCCATATGTTTTTCATTACAACACAATGATTAAAGCATACTCTATGAGCAACTTACAAGATGTAGGCTTTTGTTTGTTTAAGAAAATGAACAAAAATGCACACCCAGTAACCCATTTTCGTTAGTTTTTTGCTATTAAGTCTTGCATTAAGTTTTGTTTTTAGCTGTCCTACATTGAATATACTCTATATTCAAAATATTTTGCAAACAAAGAAGAAAAATTTAAAATATGATCAAAATTTTAATATTTTAAATTTTTAGATATATTTTTTCAAATTACATGTAACAAAAATTTTTAGAAATAAATGTAGCATAACTACCCTCATAAATTTGGGGTCGATTTTGAGAGATGGGTATCAATCAGATAGTCTTTTACTGACTACTTTGATGGACTTGTACTAGAGTTGCAAGAAGAGTGTCGAGGCATGCAAACTATGTGATGATATTCCTAATAGAGACACTGTTGCATGTATTGATCTTACTTGTTTGCTTGTGCTTCAAGCTTGTGCATATTTGGGCACGTTAGAATTTGGTGAGAAGATTCATAGGTATGGCAATACTAGGACTCTTCCTAATTCTCTTGTAGCAATGTATTCGAGGTGCGGTAGCTTAGATAAGGCTTATGGGTTGTTCATTGGTATGCAAGAGATGAATGTTGTTTCATGGAGTGCTATGATTTCTTGTTTGGCCATGAATGGGCATGGGAAAGAAGCTATTGAAGCATTTGGATGCTAAGAGCAGAGGTTTTGCTATATTAACAGACTTTTACTGGTGTTCTTTCTGCTTGTAGTCATTGTGGATTGGTTGATGAAGGAATGATGTTTTTTGATCGAATGAGCAAAGATTTTGGGATATTGCCTAACATTATGGATGCATGGTTGACCTTTTGGGTAGTGCTGGTTTGCTTGATCAAGCCTATCAGGTTATTATTTCAATGGAGGTCAAGCAAGATTCAACAATGTGGAGGACTTTACTTGGGGCTTGCAGAATACATAAACATGCCACGCTTGGTGAAGGTGTGGTTGGACATTTGATTTAGCTAAAGGTTCAAGAAGCTGGGGATTATGTTTTGTTGTTGAGCATATATTCTTCAGTTGGAGACTGGGAGAAGGTGAAGGAATTGAGGAAGTTTATGATTGAGAAAGGACTCCAAACGACACCCGGTTGTAGTACATGAGTTTGTTGCAGATGATGTTTCAGATTCAGGCAAGGATGAGATCTATGATATGCTGGATGAGATTAATAAGCAGCTGAAAGTTGCCGGTTATGTTGCTGAAATAACATCTTAATCGCATAATCTGGGTGCAGAAGAAAAGGGGTATGTCCTCTCTTATCACACTGAGAAGTTGGCTATTGCTTTTGGGTTCTTGCTACTCCACCGGGCACAACAATCCCAGTGGCCAAGATCTCTGAATGCGGTTTCATCATTTTCGGGATGGACAATGCTCCTGCAATAACTGTTGGAAGCATATAAGGTTGGGATGCACATACTCGTTACGAATGAAATGCAGGTAATAGTGAAATATTCACTGCAATTGCTAGGTTTGGCTTTAATGCTACCTTTGCTCTGTATGGATCATGGATGGTGAAGATTATTTCTGTTTCCTTGGCTCTTAATCTGATGCTGTTGTGGCAGAGAAATATTCTAGCAACTCCAACAATAACTGGTTCCACCATTGACAGGCTAGTGTGTGTAGTTAAGAGTTTACTTTGATACAAGTCGCAGACATGTTCTGCTCTGCTCCTTGGAGATTATGAAAAGGAGCCCTGAACCTCGTTCACTTACTATCTCGGGGAAATATTACTATGAAATTGACTGATAAGAACTTGGAGCAGTTGGGAAACTTACTATTAACAGAAAAGAAAAGACAGGGAGACGAATGTGGTGATTGTAATCCAAGTTTTGTACCACGTGTTTAAGAAGTGAAATGAAATTAAATGATTCCACTATCTTACTGGCTGTGAGCTATCATATTAAGTTGCAAGAAAAGAGGAGAAGAAAGGCATAAGCCGCAAGAACAGTTGCAACATCCAGTAGCATCCGTGGAGTTGATGCAAACTCTTAGCCATTATGTATAATGCATACTGGAACGAACAACATTTTGGTGTAACATTGCAAATAACATTATTGAGCCGAGTATAAATATATTCTTCGAGACAGAAGATGCCAATGCTATGATGATAGAATTCGCGTTAATGACATTGATCTATTCATCCCACCGCAACACTATTTGCTAGCTAACATATATAACAGGTAATATCACTACTATCCCCCAAAACTAAGGACAGATAATCCATCCTGACCTTGATGTAAAACACAAGTTCTAAGGGAAACGGAACCTGAGATCCTACACAAAAATCATTTCAACTAGGGCACTAGAACTTAACTTAGAATCCTGACATATAAGCTTACAGGAAATGAAATGAGAAAATAACCATAATACAAAACTTGGCTATCATTTACCACAGCATTAATGAAACTTTAGTCCACCAGCCTTGTAATTCAAAATTGTTTGACTACTACAAAGTTCCAATAAGAATGCTCACATTCTTCAAATCTACAACCAGTAACATACCCAATCAAGAATTCATCTTTTGGGCTTTAAAATTGGAACAAGAGATGTAACCTTCTGTTCCACAAAACTGAAAGTACTGATGCAAAGATAGTTCCACAACAAAAATAACCAGACTCCACTCAACCATTTATTTTAATGAAGTTAGAGCTTCAAATACTTTTCAATCCTCCTATGCAGCTACTGCTTGCTTGTGCACAAATGCAATTCCCTTTTCAATACTGGCCTTCAATTCAGGCTTAAGGGCTTCCAGAGCCTTCTGTTCATACTCAGTCAACCCTTGGAGATCAGATGAAATCAAAGCTTCAACACCTTTCCTTCCAATCTTAACCCTTGATGCAAAGAATGGAAGCTCAGTCAGATTTGACTCCACAAAAGCACACTCATAGACTTCCCCATCTCCATCAAGTGCACGAAGGGAAGACTCAACAAATCTTGCTGCTGCGTATGCCATTGAAAGAGTAGCAGATCCTGCACCAGCCTTTGCCTCCACGACTTCTGTCCCAGCATTTTGGATCCTAACAGTTAGCACTTCCACTTCTTCATCAGTAAAACTAACAGAGGGTTTTGTCTTTGACAGCAGCGGTAAAATAGTTATGCCAGCATGTCCTCCAACAACAGGAACATCTACGTCAATAAGTTTAAGATTCTTCTTTTGAGCAACAAAGGTGTTTGCTCTCACAACATCCAGCGTTGTAACACCAAAAAGCTTCTTCGGATCATAAACACCCTTCTGTTTCAGAACTTCTGCAGCAATTGAAACTGTAGAATTAACTGGATTGCTGATAATGTGGATGAAGGCATCAGGGCAGTTATCAGCAACAGCCTCAACCAAGTTCTTTACTATATTGGCATTGATGTTGAAGAGGTCATCACGGGTCATCCCAGGCTTTCTTGGAACTCCAGCAGGTATGACAACAACATTCACCCCTTTCAAAGCACTGGCTAATTCATCAGGACCTGTGAAATCCAGAACTTGAGAGGGAGTGTTGCAGTGGCTGATATCAGCGGCAACTCCCTTGACGTTTGCTATATCATAAAGGTGGAGGGCTGACACTAATGGAGACATCTTGATCAGAAGTGCTAAGGGTTGACCTATTCCTCCAGCAGCTCCAAGAACTGCTACTTTGAAAGAAGCCTGGGGCTGTAGGCCATACTGAGACCTGTGCTCTGATTTTGGGGCTTTTCTTGCAAAAGAGCTTTGAAGTGCTGCACTACTCTCCTTGCACAAGAAGGAGGTATCTGATTCACAGCTAACAAATGTCGCCGCCTTGAGGCCACTGAAACTTGCCAGTGAGTTCTTGGGGTTGAATCTCAGATCAAAGGGCTTTGATGGTGGAGGTTGGCTTGCTTTGGGACCAAAGGCAATAGATGATCCAATTGAAAAGGTAGTAGCTGATGTTGCTGCCATCTCACACTGGAAAAAAATGTATCAATGTCTTGTCAGCTAACATGTAATTTGTGACTGCACTACAACAGGGAATTGAAAAGTACCTCAAAGATAACAATGGCATTAATGACACTCTGTTAATATATTTGCGACCAGAGTTGATCACTCCACATGACTTAAACATACAAAGTTACTTCTATACATAATATGATCGAAAACACCACCAGTAACCAGATGAACTTTTGAGAGAGAGGCCTATGAAGGAAAAAAAAACACATTAATATAGCTATAAGGGTGCGTCTGAGAGTGTTTTAAAAAAGACGCACTCTTAGTGATTTCAGCAAAGGCAGTTGGCACTGTTTCTACAAAATTTCTCCAGGAAGCACTCAGAGGGCTTCTCTGATTCTAAAAAGTAATTATGTCTATTTCAGCGAAACAACCCGGTATAGGCCACACATGCATTTGTTTTATCAGCCGGCCCTTTTAAATAGTGCCAAAAACATCCGCAAACCCAGCCATAGTCCCATAACTATGAGATTTTCCATTGCATGCCACTACAGTTGGTCTACTATAGATTATAAGTCTTTGATTATAGATCCCGTTTATCTAGGCTTTGCAATTCTTCATGAGAAATAAAAAAGTGGCGAATAAATAGAGGAATTCGATAGAAGTTAAATCTAGTATGGTTACGTAGTTTAAAGATGCAGATTTCTACTCTTCTAGGATTATAATACTTGTAAGGAGACGAACAGAAATTCAACAAAGATTGCAAATGAATCCATCTGAAAAATGACATCCAGCAACTAATTTGAGTAGCAAAATATTAGAAAGTAACCTGAATTAGATTTGTAATAACGTAACGTTGATCTTAATCAATGTAATAAGAAGATGAACAAAAAAGAGAGCAGATCTAAATCTAACAACAAGATGCAACAGCGCAAAGCAAAGCAGAAAAGAACATCAAACAAATATGAAAAGAGGGATTACATTTCATGTCTAAAACAAATAAATATAAGAATGAAATGAAAGCTTCGAAAACGAAAAGACAAACCTAAGAAACCTGGATATAGAGAAACTGTGGATGGTGGTGACCAGAACAAGAGAAGAGATTTTGATTTTGGTTGGGTTTTTCCGCCTATGCGAAATGGCTGGGCCTTGATTTTAAGCGAATGTACCCTTACTTTTATGCATATGAAAGAAAACGGACCCCACCAGATTGTTTTTCTTCAGTTATTTATTTAATTTAAAAACTTTAAATTGCTTGCTTTTGCTTTCCTCCTGCGTGTGTTAGAAACAAAAAAAGAATCTACCTTTTTTGTTCCCTTTCCACACTCTCCGAATCCTGGCCCTTTCTTTTTTCAACGGCCACTACGTCATTGTCAAAACTCCATACCAACTTAAACATGAGAATATATTTAATAATATTATTCAAAATAAATAAATAAATAAATAACAATTGTTATGAGAAAAAGTTGGTAATTAACTTCGTAAAACAATATATAATATATATATATATTTATTATATGTAATTTTTGAAAACCAAATCATCGTTGTGGGTGAAAAATCAGGCGTTGACGTGATAAATTGTGAATCGACGTGTGAGAGATTGCACAAGACAGTTAAGGGATAAGAAGGTCCAACAAAAATTGAATAGGAAACACAAGGTAAAGTTAAGAGACAAGATCACAAGAATAATTAATTAGTCACATGACATTTAATCAATCAAAGCTTTGGTGTGAATAGCTCTTGATTACATAACCGATATCTCATGATTTGGCATCGTATAACTGATGTCCCATAAATTTGACCGATGAAATGAGAATTTTCTACGGTACATGGGTCACAGCTACTCCTGGACCAACATAAAAGAAAAGAGATCAAAATTTTTGAGAGAAAAATGGCTTTATTGCTTGTATCTTCATGGTGTAAAAGTTGTCTATTTTTACTCCATGGAGAATTCTCCCGTGTTCTACTTTTAATCAACGATGGAGAAAACAAAAAAAAATATAATTATTTTTTTTTTCAGAGTTTCAATAATTTTACCTAATTGTCATTGATCCATTTTTATAAATATTTATATATCTTAAGTTTGGTAGAATTCTATAAAATCTAGAAATAAAGATCTCATTGCGCGAGAATTACGAATATTTTATTAGGTAATCATCGTCTTCCAAATTTTATGGGGTCATGTACTCTTTTTGTAAGACTTCTAAGTTCAGGATTCTTATTTTGTTTAAAAAGTTTTACTTTTCAAAAATCTTAGCTATAGGATAATTTGGGAAGAGCTTGGAGAGGAAACAAATCATTAGCAAATATGTAACCATGGTGAGGCCTCGGAAGTCTTTTATCTATGAGCTCTTCATCTATACGAAACGAATTCAACATGTTCGAGACCTTTGGTAAACTTTTCCTTAAATCTTCGTAAAGTGATTCCGGGACCAATATTTGAAATACTGGCTTGAGACCTGTGTGGCCAACCCTAAGAGGTCTCGGTTCCTACGACTCTTAAGGCCTTTATTATATTATGGGCATTTCTTCTCGGACCAAGTAAGGTCTTGGGTCACTACTTCAGCTTTTCATGAGATTTTAATCTGGGCTTATGGTATATTAGGCTTTTAAGTATATTCTGGGCCATGTACCTAACATCAAGTCTCTAGTTTTAATAAAAAATAACTATTTTTGAAGAGATGAGTTAGTTTGCTGGAATTAAATGACTAACTTGAAATCTACTAGCTTTCTATACGTAGCAGATTGCAATTGGTTCTTGAGATCACGACGCTTTGGACCCCAAGAGAACCTGTTGACCCGAATGATGACCGCCTCCTTTCTCATTAATAAAAAAACATCCTCTCAGCTACTTTTCTGATGTGACATGATCTTGCCCTTTGATTTATAACGCTCATTGATGGTTGGGGTTCTTCAATTTCTTTAAATACTTTCCTTTTTCACATTTTTCCCTCTTTTTGTCTTCACCTTTATGCCGCCATTCTCTGTGTGATTCAAGCAGTATTAACAGCAGCAAAACCCCAAGTTTCAAGCAAAGATTTCGAACTTCTCTCTCTTCCCACAGTAATTAATAAGTCTCCACTCATTTTCTTTACTTGTTGTTGTTGAACTTATAGCTTAATTAAATGGTTGTAGCTATTGCTAGATGACTTTTAGGGTTAGAAACCTTAGGCGTTAACCTTCTAAGTTATCAATGATCTTGGAGCAGCATTTGATTATCTTATCTTTTTGTATGAACAGAGATGAATTATGTTGATGATCTAGCTGTCTCTAGGGGAGATAATTCTGAAAAGGAACAAGCCATTGTTTATATTCCTCCTCCTATTATGGACAGATGGAACTCGACTTTATTTGAGGCAGATTGGTATAGTTTACTCATTACAAAATCAAACTTAAAGGTGTATACTAGGATTTACCATATACTTGAGGTGGTTTATCTTAGGGTACTAGAAGCAAATGAACTTCTGAGCTGTCCCCCTGAAGGGGAGATAACTTTTAACGAGGAACTTTTTCATTTAGGTGTTAAGCTTCCCCTCCAACACTACTTCGCTCAAATCTTTACTTCTTTCAAGATTCTTCTCTGTCAACTAAACTTAAATAGTTGGAGGATCCTGTTAGGTCTGTTTGTCTTATAGCCCTCTGTTAAGGAAATTAAATACATGTATGTATTGAAAGGAAACCCAACGAATAACCCAAGTTGGTATTACCTTCAAAATCGTCTCAAAAAATAAAACCCAGTTACTAGTAGCCCCACTTCCAACAAGAATTGGAAAAAAAAGTGGTTCTTTGTTGGTGGCTACTGAAATTCCAATCCTAACACCCACGTGCCAAGACTTTTTGAGGAGGTAGTCACCTGGAGTGGCTTCCTAAGTTAGACCTTCGTAGTCGAAAGAGGGTGAGGTTGGCTAGGGAGTCCGCTACTGATTATAGTATTTTGCTCTCGGACGATGAGATGATCTCTTCAGGTCTTGTGGGTTTTTGTGTATCTAGGGACTAATTGGCCTAGGAAAACGCCATTCAGAAGGGTAAATATCTTGAATTTCATTTGTTCTTGTATTCTAACTATGATGTCTGATCTTAGCAATGTTTGTTGTGCGGAAGAGATGGCTTCTAAAGATCCTGCTCCTGACCCTTTCGAAGTTTTGCAACAATTGACAAAGAGGAAGAAAGTTAGGAAGGCTCCTCAGCCTCTCAAGGTTGCCCCTAAGGATCAAGCTAAGGCCTTGGGGTCTTCCAAAGCTGCTAGTTTTTCCAGCTCGATTCGCCCCTCAGCCCTTAATAAAAGGGTGGTGATTCGAGGTTTGGTACCTCCTCTTCTAGCTCCCTCATCAGAAAGGGAAAGGGGAAGTGGAAGGCTGTGTCCTCGACATTCGATGAGAGGTCTTGGAAAAAGAAGTAAATGTTTGGCCAAGCTGACAAAAAGCTGGCTGAACCATCTGAACTTCTTCTCGAAGAACTTCCTATAAGGAAAAGAAAGTTTTTTGAACACTTCCTTCATTGTATAAATCAACAAGCGCAGAGCATCAGCCATAAGTTTACCGAGGATTTTCCTAGACTCTCAGGTGAGATGTTGATGAATTTTCAGTTAAAGTGGTTGAGTCGGGTAAGTTGATTTCCTCTTAATCTTTGTGGAAGATAAAAATTTCCTTTAAATTGATTTTGAAAATTTTATGTTGGTGATTTTCAGCTTCTGTACTCAACCATATTACAGCAAGGTGCCCTTGTAGATGATTTCTCAAAGGCATTAAAGGCTGAGAAAATAGCCTAGAAGGCAGAGGAGAACTTGGTCTTGGAAAGGACCAAGTTCGAATCTGACCTATGCAAGTTGGCTAAGGAGCGAGAAAAACTCCAGGTCAAGACGCCTGTAGCAGAATCTTCTCTTACTAAAGCCAATAGGAGATTGGGCATCGTGGAGTTAGAGATTAGTGGCCTGAGGGAGGAGGGTCAAAAGCGCATACAAGATTTTGATAAAGCATGTGAGGGGCTGCGGTAGAGCCTGAACACGAAGAGGCAACAAATTTGTTTATGACCAAACAAATCATCGAGAATGACGAGATGATGTAGACTCAGATGATGAGATGATGTAGACTTGGCTTCGGGAAAGGGTCAATGACAAAATTGACCTAACTTGTGAGATACTGCAAGGTGAATACCCTCATCTCGTTTTGAGCTAGCTGTATACAGCCATCCGGAGGGATCATCCACACCAAGAAGAAGAGCCTTCAGATGACCTTCTTTCTAAAAAAGAGGAACATCCAAATTGGAAGACAGAGTACGTACCTCCTGTGGAGTCCTCCATAGGTCCTTTTACTACTTTGCCTGCCACTACTGCAACCTAGCTAGTGGAGGTCTCTTCTATCGAGGTGGTAGAGGTTCCCCCTTCTCCTAAGACTCCTCTTGCTACTGATGTTACCAATGCTCTTGAGGGCGTCCTCGTTCCCGAGGTCACTCAAACTGATTTGGCCGACCTCCCAACTAATCCTTCTACCGACCCAACTTTTAGAAGATTTTTTTTAATGTATGAAACTTGTTTATTAATGGAAAATCCCTTACTTATAAACCTTTGTATTGTTTAGCTTAGTGTTTGAGTCTTTCTTGGGATTCATTCAGGCTGCAAGTGTGAGTTGATCACTTAGTAACCCATTTGCTCATGCTTTTGTTTGTCATGTCATGCTCAGAGCTTATTTGAGCTACGGATTGTATTACTTCAGAGATGAATGAAAAAGGAACGTCTGGGAACCTTGTGGCCGATACTTAAATTTCGGGAGGAAATTACCTCGAAATATTTTGAGATAGTCATCTGAGAATCCTTTTTGCTCTTGTACGTTCTAAGATCATGCTCAGGGCTTATTCGAGCTTCTTATTTAAGCTAAGGATAATATTACCTCGAGGTAAATGAGAAGTGAACATCTAGAAATTATGTCGCCCATACTTGATTTTGGGAGGAGATTATCTCGAGACGTTTATATTCTTCTTGCTTATCTTGGAGTCATATGGTAATCAATGCTTTTTTACCACGGTTATTTGGCAAAAATAATAATTTTATTCATTCATAGGGCAAAAAATCGTCACAAATCTTTGACGATTCTAGAGATAATACAATTTCAGTCGTTCAACATTTCATAGCTTTCCAACCTTATTTCCTATCGGGGATTCTAGCTTGTAGACTTCGGGTTTGAGAATTTGAATGATTTTGTACGGTTCTTCCCAATTGGCTCTGAGAACACCTTCTCATGGTATCTTATTGTTAAGAGTTACTTGCCTTATGACCCAATCCCCTACTTGAAAGGAATGATGCCGAGCATGTTTATTGTAATATCTGACCACTCTTTGTTGATAGGCTGTTGTTTTTATCATCACCTGGTCTCTTTTTTCCTTTAGCAAGTCTAGCTCCAAGCGCAAGTTTTTGTCATTAGATGCTTCGTCGTAGTTGCTGACCTAGAGAGTTAGTATATTGACCTCAATAGAAATCATTGCCTTACATCCAAAAGCCAGGCTATGGGGAGTTTCGCCTATGGCCACTTTCGGAGTAATCTAGTATGCCCAAAGGACCTCAGAAAGTTTGTCATTCCATGGACCTTTGTGCTATTTGAGCTTCTTTTTTAATACCTTTTTGATGACCTTATTGGTGGTTTCCACTTGCCTGTTGGCTTTTGGCTGAGTTAGCATCACAAATCTGAGGTCAATTGAAAAATTCAAGTAGAATTCTCTAAAGCTTGAGTTGTCAAACTGCTTTCCATTGTCAGTGTTTAATATGTGAGGTGTTTCAAATCGATAGATTATATTTTGTTTGACAAATGTTGTGACCCTCTTCTCAGTAATAGAAACCAATAGCTCGGCTTTTACCCATTTAGTAAAGTAATCAATGGCCACTGTAGCATACTTCGTATTGGCTCAGATAGGGGGCAAGGGTCCGATGAGATCGAGGCCTCACTGAGAGAATGGCCAAGGGCTTGATAGTGATATTAGCTTTTTAAGAGGCTACTTAGGAATGTCACCATACACTTGACATTCATAACAAGTTTTTGCTACCTTAGCTGCATCTTGTAAGAGTGACGGCCAGTAATATCCTTGTCTTAAAACCTTATAAGTTATGGATCGAGCTCCTGCATGTCCACCACAGACTCCATGATGGATTTCTTTTAAAATTCGAGTCGCTTCCTCCGATTTGAGGCATTTCAAATATGGGGTGCTATAACCCTGTTTATAAAGTTCTTCGTCGATAACAGTATACCTCGCTGACATATTTTTAACTTTTCTTGCCTCATCCTTGCCGTCTGGAAGCTTTCTTTCTTGGATGTAGGACTTTATCTCTTCAATCCAACAATAGCATAAATCGAGTTGAGCTACACAGGGGTAGTTTATGCTTCCCTCGGTGCTCCTCTTTTCCAATACTTTGATTGGGATCGAGGTTGGGATAATTCCTTTGAAGGCAGAGGCTAATTTTGTCAAAAAGTCCGCCCTGAAGTTTTTTGCCCTCAAGATCTGTTTTATAGTGATAGCCCTCAATGTTCTCAAAAGTTGTTTAGCTTTTTCTAGACAAGTTTGCACGTTATTTTCTCAAGCTTGAAACTGTCCTTCTATTTGGCTATCTATTAATTAAGAATTGCAGTGGATATTTAAGCTTGTAATCTCTAGCTCTTGGGCTAACTTAATCCCTACATTTAAAGCTTTGTACTCCACCTCGTTGTTAGTGACCTTAAAATTAAATTTTAAGAAGTACATTACCTTGGTTCTATCGTGGTTCACGAGAACCACCTCAACTTCCTCTTCTTGTACGTTTGAAGCTCATTAATGAAGAGGCTCCAGATTAGGTCAGCTTTATTGAGACGTTTGAATCTTCTTGTCCTTGATAAAAACGCTCTTCTAAGATTTGGCAGATGAAGAGGTGTTCATATACTGACCTTTCAGCTACGAAGTCTGCTAGGGCTTGCTTTTTTATGGCTTTCCTGGGTTTATAGCTGATGTTATACTTGTTGAGTTCAATTAACCACTTTATTAAAAGATCTGAGAGGTTTGGTCGATGCAAAATTTATCTCAGGTGTTGATTCGTTAATACCATCACTTGATGAGCTTGAAAGTATGGTCTCAGTTTTCTAGCTGCCACTACTAATGCTAGTGCTAGTTTTTTAGGTTGTGATCGTATTTGCATCCAACAACGCTTGTTGGTTTAATAGATGAAGCTGTGTATCTTTTTAGCATCTTTCTTTAACAAAACTAAACTTACCAAATGGTCACTTACTGTAAGGTAAAGGCAACGCGAGGTATTGTTTCAACTCCTGGAAACTACGCTCTCATTCCTCAATCCATTCGATTTTCTTCCTTTTTTTCATGGCCAGGAAGAAAGGGAAATACCTAACAGTCGCTTTGGACAAGAATTTGCTTAGCGTCGCCAATCGCCCTGTCAAGCTTTAGAGTTCTTTGAGAGTGGATGGAGACTTTAAGTTCAAGATGGCCTTAGTTGATGATATCACATTTATGATTTAATCAAATTTTTGCGTTTTCAATGATGATTTAATGTTATTCTTAAGGTCAAATTAAAATAATATGATCTTAATCTTGTTTGAGATTCAAGAAACAATATATATATTTGTTCAAATTAAATGCTTAACAAATATGTGTGAAAGTGTCTTAAAAGATCAAACAGGATCGATACAAAGGTAACAAGATCGATACTTGAAGAAAAGCATATCGATACATACTTGTCCAGAGAGTTGCAAAATATTTACAAAGACAACCAAATCGATACTTGAAGAAAAGCAGATCGATACATGCTTGTTTAGAGAGTTGCAAAATATTTACAAAGGCAACTAGATCGATACTTGAAGAAAAGCAGATCGATACATGCTTGTTTAGAGAGTTACAAAATATTTACAAAGGCAACCAGATCGATACTTGAAGAAAAGCAGATAAATACATGTCCTGTTCAGAGAGTTGCAAAATATTTACAAAGCAGACTAGATCGATATCTGAAAATAAATAAATCGATACTTGCCATGTCCAAAGAGTTGCAAATTATTTACGAAGTGAACCAAATCGGTACACAAAGGTAAAGAGATCGACATTTGAGACTTAGCTTGTACTATTCACAAAAAGAGATCGATATCTCTTTTGCGTTTAAAGTTCAACAGTAACTTCTGAAGCATTTATGACGAATATTAAATGCGCCAAATTAAGCCGTTGGACAAAAAGTTGCTTCACAAAAGAGAATGATATAAATAGAAGAAACATAGTGAAGCAAAGCAGAACTGACATTGCAATAAAAAATTTAAGACATTTTTGAAGAATATTTTTCAGACGTGAATAGTTAAATCTTTCTCTCTCTACTGTAAAACGTTCAAATCCTGTGTGAGAGATTGATTCTTTATGAGAGCTTACTAATAATATCTACTCTAGTGTGAGAGGAATAACCATTATACATTTGCAATATTTCATTAGGTATATCTTCACCTATATTAAAGAAGAGTGTTGTGGGTTTTCCTTTTCACCTATGAAAAAGGAAGTGTAAGGTTTCCCTTCACCTCAGAAAGAGTATACTGGGTTTCACTTTACCCGTGAGAAACAAGGAGATAGTAGAACCTCGGTGATAGTGATCTATATCTAAGAGAGTGGACGCAGGCCAAGCTTTGCCGAACCACTATAAATTGTGTTTGTCTTTCTCTCTCTACAACTGTTTTATTTATTGTATTGCATTGCATACATTTTTAATTTCTAAAGTTTTTAAAACCCAATTCATCCCCTTCTTGGGTGTTGCCAACTAGGATAATAAGTGGTATTAGAGCCTCAGTAAAATAGGATTAACAACCTTGAGAAATAGATCAAAAATGATATCTTGCAGTAACCTTACACAAGTAGTGAAAGGGTTAAAAGGTAATTCACAAACAGACCTCTATTCTTCAATAGAACTGATTATGCCTATTGGAAAAAGAGGATGTAAATCTTCTTAACAACTCTAAATTTTAAAATCCTAAGCATTATAGAAGACGGGCATTTTGCACCTACAACAGAGGATATATGAACTAGAGAAAGAAAATTAAAAACCAAATAGAGAATGAACACTTGAGGAAAGAAACAGATTCACTCTAAATGGTAAAGCCATGAACATACTTTATTATGCCTTAGTTAGAGCTGAATTTAATAGAATCTTAGAATGTAAAATCACAAAATGAATTTGGGATATACTTGAGGTAACATATGAAGGAACTAGTAGAGTTAAAGACTCAAAAATAAGCATGTTAGTTCATAATTACAAGTTGTTTAAAATGAAACCACATAAAAGCATCAAAGACATGTTTACTCACTTTACTAATATTACTAATAATCTTAAGGCTCTTGGTAGATCCTATTCAAATGCAGATACTGCTACAAAAATCTTGAGAAGTCTACCTAAAAGCGATTAGAGAAGCCAAGGATTTAAGAATTTTGCCACTGGAGGAGCTTCTTGATCCTTGATGACATACGACTTGGAAGGCAGATGCAATGATAATAAAGATAGAGAAAAAGGCAAAAGAAACATAGCGTTAAAGACTACTAAAAGAGAAGATGAAGAAAATAAAAGTGAAGAAGAATCCGAGGAGGATGAATTTCTTCTCATGGCAAAGAAATTCAAGAAATATTTTAACAAGAGAAGAAATTGGAAGAGGAGAGATTATCTAAGAAAGCATAAATTCAAGAAACACAATGAAAAGGAGAAAGAAAAAGAAAAGGAAAGAGAAATCATTTACTATGAATGTAAGAAACCGAGACATACAAGGCTGGAATGTCCGCTAAGAAAGGATAAGAAGAACAAGAAGAAGAAGAAGGCAATGAATGCTACTTGGGATGATTCATCAAGTAAGGATAGCACCTCATCATCAGAAAATGAAAGAGCCAATTTTTGCCTCATGGAAAAGCAAAAGCATGAGGTAACTTCCCTTGATCATAATTCTTCTTATTATAACACATGTACAAGTAGTGATAATGATAACCTACTAAAAGATGACTTCTGTACCTTATATGAAGAACTTAGGGATGAATTTCAAAAATTGTATGTTAAATATAAAGAACTAAAGAAAATGAACTCCACAAAAATAAAAGAAAATGACTCATTGAAGCTAAGAGTTAGTGAACTTGAGCATAAAAAGGACTCTAGCATGATTAAGAAATGTGATACATTACAAAATGAAAATCAAATCTTGAAAGATGAAATAATCTCTCTTAAAAGTATATTAGCCAAATTCACACAAGAAAAGGAAACATTAAACAAACTTATTAGGCAGTCAAAGACTAGTGTTCCACAAAGCTGGACTAGGATATAAACATGGAATTAAACAAAAGGTCTATGCAAATTATTTTGTGAAAGCTAAACAACTAGCAACATCATCCATCACTTGTCATTATTTCAATAGAAAAGGTCATTAAAGCAACGCATATTTACACAAGAAAAATAAGTATAAGGGACCTAAAATGATATGGGTACTTAAGGGAACACATCTTAAAGAGATTATACATGCTAAAATGGCAAAGACCTTTAATGGTAGAACTAATGCTTATGGACCCAAAGTCACTTGAGTACCAAAATACACTTGTACATTTTGTAGGTATCGCATGTAAAGAGCAACTAGTACAAAAGGAAGTGATTTCTTGATAGCGGTTGCTCGAGGCACATAATGGGAAACAAGAAGCTATTTCTTCATCTAAAGAAAGAAGAACGAAAAGATGTGATCTTTGGATTTAATAGCCGAGGCAAGGTGAAAGGTATTGGTACCATTAACATCAACTTAATCTCAATTAATGATGTTTTATATGTTAAAGGTTTTAAGTATAATTTGCTTAGCATTAGCCAATTGTATGATTATGGATATAAAATCATATTTCTTAAAAATGGTTGTGAAGTCTTGGATGAGTATGAAAATAAATCATTTTATGCACTTAGGAACAATTATGTATATGTCATAAAACTAGAAAAATTGAATGAAATAAATGACATATACTTGCAAGTTTGTTGTGATGATCATTGGATGAGGTATAGAAGGCTAGGACATTGTAGTATGGACCTTTTACGAAAAATTACCAGACAAGGTTTATTAGGAGATATCCCTAATCTAAAATTCACAAAAGATAAAGCATGTGGTCCTTATTAATTAGGAAAATAAGTTAAACTTTTTTCAAATCCAAAAACTTAGTTTCCACAACTAGACCATTAGAATTTTTACGTATGAATCTTTTTGGACCAAATAAAGTAGCATCGTTAGGAGGAAAACTATACACATACATAATTGTAAATGATTATTTAAGATTCACATGGGTATTCGTTTGGCAAATAAAAACAACACATTTGAAGCATTTAATAAATTCTCAAAATAAGTTGAAAATGATATAGGCTTCAAAATTATAAAAATTAAAAGTAATCGAGGTAGAAAATTTGTAAACAAAGAATTTGAAAACCTTTGATATGAGAATAGATATTCTTATAATTTTTCCGTACCTAGAACCTCTCAACAAAATGGAGTTGCCAAAAAAAAAAAAACAGAGAATAAAACTCTTTAAGAAATGGGTAGAACAATGCTAAATGAATATAACCTACCTAAATATTTTTAAGTTGAGGCTATTAACACTGCTTATCACATAACAAATAGAGTTCTAATTAGAAAAATACTAAACAAAACTCCATACGAGCTAATCTTTCAAAGAAAACCTAAGATTAAGTACTTTAAAGTATTTGATTGTAATTGTTAAATTCTTAATACTAAGGATAACTTAGGAAAATTTGAGCCAAAATTCAATCTAGGAATATTTATAGGCTATTCATCTAAGAGCAAAACTTATAAAGTTTTCAATAAAAGAACTCAAGTCTTGAAAGAAAGTGTACACATAAATTTTGAAGAATACAATCCCGACTTCGATAAATTAATTGCTAAAGAAAAAGAGAAAGAATTAGAAGTCATTGAAAACTTGGAAAACTTGAACCTAAATGATGAATTTTTGGAAAAGCAAAATGAAATTATAGAAGAAGAACAAATTTTCAAGGATCTCCTAAAAGCATGGAAATATAACTCTAGTCATCTAAAAGAACTAATAATAAGTGATCCTTTACATTGAGTTAAAACAAGAAGAAGAACAAGAGAAATTGATGAAAATCTAGACGAAGTTCAAAACCTAGCTTTTATTTCTCAAATCAAACCAAAACAAGTCGAAGAAGCCTTAAGTGATGAAAATTGGTTAATGACAATGCAAGAAGAATTAAATCAATTTCAAAGAAATGAAGTTTAAACCTTAGTATCTAGACCATATAATTATTCAATCATATGTACCTAATGGGTATTTAGAAACAAACTTGATGAAAATGGAAACATTTCTCAAAATAAGGCTAGATTAGTGGCACAAGGATATAGTTAAGAAGAGGGAATAAATTATGATGAGACATATACTCCCATAGCAAGTTTAGGGGCTATTAGAGTGCTCTTAGTGTTTTCATGCTACTAAAACTTTAAACTCTATTAAAAGGATGTAAAAAGTGCATTTTTAAATGGTGTTATAAATGAAGAAGTCTATGTAGAGCAACCTCCCGATTTTGAAAACTATAAATTTTCAAATTATGTCTTTAGACTCACTAAGACACTTTATGGTTTAAAACAAGCATTTAAATCATGGTATAAAAGATTTAGTGAATTATTGCTAAAACATAATTTTGTGAGGGGGAGTGTTAATACTACACTTTTTACTAAAACCAAAGATGATAATATTTTGTTGGCACAAATATATGTTGATGATATCATTTTTGGAAGCACAAATGAGTTATTATGTACTGAATCTTCAAACCTTATAAAAGGCGAATTTGAAATGAGCATAGTCGGAGAGTTAAATTTCTTCTTAGGACTTCAAATCAAATAAACAAGTGATGGAATTTATATTTTTCAATCAAAATATATCAAAGAACTTTTAAGAAAATTTGATTTGGTAGAGGAAAAATCCATTTAAACTCCTATGAGCACTTCTACTTCATTAGATAAGGATAAAATAAGAAAGAGTATAGATCAAAAGTTATATAGAGGTATGGTAAGATCACTACTTTATATGACCGCCTCTAGACCTGATATTCTCTATGGAGTGTGTGTTTGTGCTAGATTTCAATCCAATCTAAAAGAGTCACATCTTGTAATGGTAAAATGAATTTTCCAGTACTTTAGAGCCGCATCTAACCTAGGATTATTCTATCAAAAGGATGGTGAGTTTACTTTGAATGGATATTCAGACACCGACTATGGAGAATGTAAAGTAGATAGAAAAAATACAAGTGGTACTTGTTACTTTCTAGGAAATGCATTAGTATTTTGGTTCAGCAAGAAACAAAATACAGTTGTACTTTCTACTACCGAAGCCTAATACATGTCCGTAGGTAGTTGCTGTGCACAACTCTTGGGATTAAAAATCAATTTCAAGATTATGGATTAGATTTATGTAAAATTCTAATTTTATGTGATAACATGATTACCATAAGCTTGACCAAGAATCCTGTTCATCACTTTAGGACCAAGCGCATAGAAATTCATCATCATTTCATTAGAGATCAGGTTAATAAATGAGATGTTTATTTAGAGTATGTAAACAAAAATCTTAAATTAGTTGATATCTTCACAAAACCTCTTAATAGAGATTGTTTTTGTACAATTAGAAATGAACTAAAAATGATGGAAATTGTTTGAATATTTTTTGAGCCTACTTGTATGTGTGTAAAATGGGCAGAATTTCGCTTCTGGACCAAATTGGATCGATACATCTATCACAGAGTATCGATACTATTGCAACAAATCGATACGCCATTGAAATTGTATCGATATACTTATGCATTACTGCATCATATCGATATACTCTTTCAACTCATCAACACTGACATTTATTTCCAGTATATATTGATATCTCTCTTCTCATATCGATATCTTGATTCTAGTTAATAAATAAATACGAGTATTTTGAAAAATTTTGAAAAACTAATCATTAGTAGACAAAATTTAATGTCATCAAAAGCCATTCTTAAATTTGAATATATTCTTACTTTCATTCAAATGTATTGATAAGCTCAACCTTAGATATCGCTACTCGCACCTAAAAATCAAAACGTATCGAAACCTTTTCATGACAGATCAATATACCATTCAAATCTTAGAAAAGATTGATACCTTTTTTAAAAGGATCGATACTTTTATGCGATTATAAGTCTAAAAGTGGCTTAACTTTAAACATATCGATATTTTTCTCCAAAATTAGAAACTCAGAACTCTCACTCTCTACAAACCTTAACTTCTTGAAATCTAAAGTTCTGTTCTTCAATCTCTAAATCTTTTAATAAAAAATTAACAACAAAATGCCTAAAACCAAGAATTCTGAAGTAAGACTCGAAAAGAAACCTAGAGCAACTGAGCCTTCTTCGTCTAATCTTAATTTTCAAAATCGTGAAGTAGAGGATCGCTTCTTCTTTCTGAATTGAAAGGTTACTTCTGGACGTGTCTTGGACTTCAATCTTCTCATCTCTATCCAATTTCCCTATCTTAAAACTTTTGAAGAATTCGGATGGATTGAATACTTAAGGCTTCGAGGAAAATGCTTTAACAACTTGGTCAAGATTTTTTATTCAAATGTGGAAGCCAAGGATTCTCACTCAGGCTGACTTCAAATGATTGAGTTTACAAGCGCCAATTGTGGCCATTCATTTCAAGTCAACGCTAGTGTCTTGTCCCGCATTACTCCTATACCAAAAAGGGGCATCTCATAACCAACAGGCGTACTTCAACCTCTTAAAATGTGTAAGGTGATCTTCAACAATCCAAACTTAATAGAGGTGGAAAACAAACTAGTCCATCTAGGCATTCATGAGAGGATTCTTCATCTTATCATCTCATACAACCTTAATGCCTAGTCTAAACGTTATTCGGAGATGACTTACGAAGATATGTGGTGGATGCAGTGCATCATGGAGGGGAAGAGGCTTGACTTGATCTCTTGGATTCTCAACATGATGGTGAAAACCACATTGTCTAAAGCCAGCCATCTGCACTATGGATATGTGGTCTCCGCAATTATTTAGAAAAGTCCCTCTTGGATCTACGTTAAGACCGACACTATTGAGCCCCTGACTGCTGCCATATTATCAGAAACAACCCTACGCCACATGCACTATAAGCAGACCTCGGATGGGCAATGGATACTTCAGGCTTGGTACAAGCACCTATACAGTTGTGAGTAACAAACGACATAGAAACAGCCATAAGATGAGGTTGCATCAGAAAATGCGCCACCTGTATCTTCTCCTACTCGAGAAGCAAACCCATTCATTCCTACTTCAACTTCTACGACATCTAATTCTCAATCTATTCACTCCTTAGCCATATTAACCATCCTAGAAAACATACAAACTCAGATGACCCTCATGAAAGAGAAAGTTGAGACAACCATGTCCAACTTTGATGAGCGCCTCACAGGCATCAAGAGCATAGTCACCACGCAGATGTACAACATTGAAGAGCACCTAGCTTAGGGCAGTGAAGGCATAGTTTAGCTTGGGAAACTTGGATTGGAATTCTGTAGTGAAACCTATAGGTTCATGCGAAGCTTGGCTAAAGCAGCTACACCAGCACTAGCACCAACTCTTGCTCCTACTTACCGTAGACCTACTACCTCCGTATCTCGCTCTCGACCTCCTCCTCCCACACCCCAGCCTACCTATACCCCTATAGACTTGGATGTCGACAGCGACAGCCGAGACCCTTATGGCATACTTTGAACAATTGTTTGGCATTGTATGACTTGTTTGTGTGAAATGCAATGTTGTTATTGATAGTCATTACTATGCATTTTATTTCTATGTCATGTGTTTGCAAATCTTGATTGGATAGCACCTTCTCTTCCTTTTTTGACTGCTGACAAAAAGGGGAAGAATTGTACATAATAAAAATAATACATGATATAAATAATACATATATTATCAAACATGTAACTCACTTTGAGCATGCAATTAATCTTAAGGGATAAAAAGGGAGAAAATAATCATATGCAATAATTTTAACTTGAACATCACATTAAGGGGGAGAAAATAATATTTATAACTTAATCACATTTATATATTTTCAATGATAATTTAATGTTATTCTTAAGGTCAAGTTAAAATAATATGATCTTAATCTTATTTGAGATTCAAGAAACAATATATATACTTGTTCAAATCAAATGCTTAACAAATCTGTGTGAAAGTGTATTGAAAGATGAAACAGGATCGATACACAGGAATAACGGATCGATACAAAGGCAACCAGATTGCTACTTAAAAAAAAGCAGATCGATACATATTTATCCAAAGAGTTGCAAAATATTTACAAGGTAGACAAGATTGATACCCGAAAATAGACAAATCAATACTTGCCTTGTCTAGAGAGTTGTAAATTATTTACGAAGTGAACTAGATCGGTACACAAAGGTAAAGAGATCGACACTCGGAATTCAGCTTGTACTATTCACATAAAGAGATCAATACATAGGAGAAGGGATTAATGCCTCTTTTGCATTTAAAACTCAACGGTAACTTTTGCATCATTTATGGTGAATATTAAATGTATCAAATCAAGCTATTGAACAAAAAGTTGCTTCATAAAAGGGAATAATATAAATAGAAGAAACACAATGAAGCAAAGCAGAATTGAAATTGCAATAAAAAATTAAAGACATTTTTCAAGAATATTTTTCAGACGTGAATAGTTAAATCTTTCTCTCTCTACTATAAAACCTTCAAATCTTGTGTGAGAAATGATTCTTTGTGAGAGTTTACTGATAATAGCTACTTTAGTGTGAGAGCAATAACTATTATATATTTGTAATATTTCACTGGGTATACCTTCACCCGTATTAAAGAAGAGTGTTGTGGGTTTTCCTTTTCACCCATGAAAAATAATGTGTAAGGTTTCTTTTCACCTCAGAAGGAGTGTACTGGGTTTTACTTAACCCGTGAGAATCAAGGAGATAGTAGAACCTCGATGTTAGTGATCTGTATCCGAAAGAGTGGACGTAAGTCAAGTTTTACCGAACTACTATAAATCGTGTTTGTCTTTCTCTCCCTACAACTGTTTTATTTATTACACTACATTGCATATATTTTTAATTTCTAAAGTTGTTAAAACCCAATTCACCCCCTCTTATGTGTTGCTAACTGGGATAACATTAATCTTTTGTGGATTGGCTTCAATGCCTCGTTCGCTGACCATATATCCTAAAAAATTCCCAGCCTGAACTCTAAATACACATTTTTCGGGATTTAGCTTCATATTATACTTTCTTAGGTAGGAGAAGGTTTCTTCCAAATGCTTTGAGTGGTCTCGGGCCTTCAGTGACTTAGTGATCATGTCATACATATACACTTCCATTATCTTCCCAATTAGTGGCTTAAAGACCTGATTAACCAACCTTTGAAAGGTGGCTCCAGCATTCTTTAATCTAAAGGGAATTACTTTATAATAGTACAATCCTTGGTCGGTAATAAACGCTATCTTTAAAGAAAGTGAGAAACTATCTTTGAGGCAGGCTTTGTTCAAGTTAGCGAAATCCACACATATTCTCCACTTTCCATTGGTTTTTTTAACCATTACCACAATTGAAACCCATTCCGAGTAGAGTACTTCTTTGATAAATTTGGCCCTCATCAATTTGTCCACTTCAGCGTCCACTGCTTCTCTTCTCTCAGTATTGAACTGTATTTTCTTTTACTTCGTTGGCTTATATTGAGGATTAATGGCAAGCCAATGAGAAATCACTCGGGGTTCGATCCCTAGCATGTCTTCGTGCGTCGATGTAAATACATCCATGTGTTGCCTCATAATGTCTTTGAGCTTTGCTTTCAGTTTTGCGGAGAGGTGACAGCCAATCTTGACTGTTTTCTGATGAGCTTCTTAGTCTAGGATGACAGACTCGAGTTCTTCAACTGGTTCTAACGCCGGAGGCTTATAATCCCATTCGGTTTCTTGGTTGAATCTTTTTGTAACCTATTCATCCCATAAGGCCTTGTTACTTATTTTTAGAATTTCTCCACAAGGACGTTTTGACAGGCAATACAAATTTTTAAAAGAGGCTATAAAGCATGACCGAGCTTCCTTTTGACTTCCTTTGATGATTCCAACCCCTTTTCCTGCTCATGATTTCAACTTCAAGTAATGGATGCTTTTTACTACCTTTGTGGTTCTAAAAAGAGGTCTCCCAAAAATCATCATGCAAAGCATTTTGAGGTCAATCACTTGGAATTCCACAATTGTAATTCTTTGGTACGACCTTTCTCCTATGGTGATAAATAGTTGCACTATCCTCAGTGGGTAAATGCATGATTTGCCAAAACCATAAAGGGCAGTTTTCACAGGTTTTAGTTTCAAATCCTCGATTCTCAAGGAGTCTAAAGTTTCCTTGAATATGATATCGGCCAAGCTCTCTGTATCTACTAAGATTCGACTGAATTTAGTTACTCCCACTGTCAAAGTTGTTACTAATGTGTCATTATGGGGATAATAAACTCCTACTTCATCCTCATCGGTGAATATAATAGGCACAAAGGGGGTTTTCTTCTTCTTTTCGGCTCAGATATTCATAATGTGAATGTTAGAGGTGGTGTTTGGCAGTGACTATTTCGAATAATACTTTTTTGCTCAGTTCAAAATTCCTTGCTAATGTTGCCCCTCCTAAAATCACCATAGTCCACTCGTCCTGTCTCTTTTGATGTTCGGTTTCTTGAGAGGCTCTGTACTTTTCTTCATTTCTTACCACAAAGTCTGGCAGATAATTGTTTCAAATCAGCATCTTGATTTGATTTCTAATATCGAAATACTCATCTGTCAAGTGTCCAGCATTTTGGTGGAACTCGTAAAATTTGTTCTTAGCTTTCTTAATTGACTTTGTTCGTATGGGATGGGGTTTCATCAATATAGTTCCTTGTCTTTTGATTTTCTGCTAAACTTAAGAGAATGAGGCCTTCAGGGGGGTAAAAACTTGATCTCTTTGGACATAAACTACTGTCTTCTTCTCATCTTTTCTCGGGGAAAACTTGTCTCTTCCACCCGTTATTTTATTCTAATCTTAGACCTGTTTGTCTTTTCTGTCAAAGTCTCAAAAATTTCTCCTATCGTCGCATCTCTTTCTCAGATCGATTATGAAATTTTGTACCTCACCGTGAAGTTGTGGTTTGAAAGCTTTTTCCACTCTCAATTTAAGGGTTATTTGATCTTCAATCTCAATTTCATTTAAAAGCTTCTTCCGAGACGTTTGATAAGTGATAATAGATGGCTTTTGTAAAGCATACTGCCCTCGATCTACCCGTAAGTCTTTCATGAGACCTTCCAAAGCCAAGGAGTGATAACGCCATCAACTCATCATGGTATCTTTTGACAAAGTTCCTAAGACTTTCACTCTCCCTTTGTTTCATAAGTAGTAATGAACTTAGAGTCTTGAGGCTAACAGTAGCCTCCCTAAACTCATTCACAAATACTTCATACAATTGTTCAAAGATACAGATGTTGTTGGAGGTCAGGCTGGTGAACCATTTCCTTGCCTACCCCTCCAAGGTCAATGGAAATAAGCGACACATTTGAGATTTGTTCATTTTTTTAATCAACATCATCTCTCTAAAAAGATCCGTATGTAGGGATGGGCTAGTCCTCTCTATAAATGAGTTTATTTGTGGCATCTTGAACTTCTTAGGAAGAACAAGATTGAGGATCTTTTGTGAGAAAGAGGGTTTAGAATAGAAACCCATTCTCATAGTGGGCTCATGATCTTTTCTTTGCCTCCTGTTCTTTTAGTCCTCAAAGTCCTCAACCAATTTCCTGACGTAGGCCTCAAGATTGTCGACCCCGTCATTATTCTCCTTAGACTTCCTTCTTTGAGATGGACTTCGCAGAAAGCCTTCCCTTCACTATTTCTAATTGAGAAATGTTCTCATGTCTTTGGACTAAAACTGTCATCTAATCCATGTTTACGAATATTTGCCGAGTCATCGGGCGAATATTTAATTGCAAGCTTGGGTTTGTTGATGAGCTTGAAGGTTAGCCTCTTTGCCTTCTAATAATCAGGTGGATAGTTTGCAATCTTTCCTTTCCCCTTCTCTGCGGCAGTATATCTCCTCCTAGTTGTGGTTATTTATGTGTAAAGCATTTGCAACACTACTTTCCACAACTTTGGCAGGCATAAATGTCTCCATTCTTTGAGGACTGGCTTGAATCATCTTCTTCATCCTTGCCACTTCCTTGACCAAAGATTGAATCTACCTGTCTTTCACCGCATGTTGCTTTTCGTTGTCGGCCATTCTCTTAGCCAACCAAGCAGTTCCTATGAGCCCTTGGTTAGAGGGAATTTGGTGTGGTGATAAGGCTTCTGAATCCTAGTTTACACCTTTCGATGGTGGTAGTTGATTACCAACATCCTGATTAATCACCGCAGTCTCTTCCAGGGTATTATCATAAAGATTTCCCCTTATCGTCGCTTAGCTCTTTGTTACATATGTTCGAGAAGTAGCTATATTCTTCCTCGACGGTGGTTTCTAACTTTTGTTCAGAAATCCCTACAGTTGGCGCTAGATGTTGATGCAACAAAAATCCTTTTATGAATTCTATGCACCAACAACAATCTTCTTCTTTCGGCTTGATTACTTGTTCAACCTGCAATCACAATAAGAGCTAAAGAAGAAAAAGCCGGTATTTCAGTGAAAACCCTCCAATGCTTAATTTATGGTTTTACTTTTAATCAACGATGGGTAACCAAAAAGAATATAGGCTTTTTTCTAGGATTTTAGTAGTCGTACCTAGTCACCATTGGTCCCTTTTTATAGATGTTTGTATCTTTTAAGTTTAGTAGAATTCTATGGAATCTAAAAATAAAGATTTCGTTGCACGAGAATCATGAAGATTCCATTAGGTAAGCATCATCTTTTGAATTTTGTAGGATTATGTACCCTTTTTTGTAGGAAAAGTTCTTCTGGGCTCAAGATTCTTATTTTGTAAAGAATTTAACTTTTCAAGAATCTTTGCTATAGGATAATCTAGGAAGAGTTTAGAGGGTAAAAGAATCCTTCGCAAATATGTAACCATAGTAAGGCCTTGAAAGTCTTTTATCTGTGAGCTCTTCATCCACCCAAGACGAATTCAACAGGTCCCAGGCCTTTGGTAAACTTCTCCTGAGATCTTCGTAAATGGGTCCCATGACCAACATTTGAAATACTGACTCGAGACTTGTGCGGCTGACCCTAAGAGGTCTCGGCTTCTACGACTCCTGAGGTCTTTATTATATTCTAAGCAATTCTTCTCAAACCAGATAAGGTCTCAGGTCACTACTTTAGCTTTTCATGAGATTTTGTTCTAGGCTTATGGTATATTGAGCTTTTAAGTATATTCTGGGCTATGTACCCAACAAGTATTTTTCACAACGTTTCTATTGATAAGGTTCTGAGTAGTAGGCAGGTAATTAGATAAAACTTTCTAAATAAATACTTTGATTTTCCTTGGCACTCCAACAAACCAAACCAAGTTCTATTCCTTTGCACTATCAAGAAAGCCACCAAAACTATCTAGAAACTTAAATTTTTATGCTACCTAAAAGCTAGTTTTGACAATCTATTTTGTTCCTTCTCATAATGCCAAAGCATTTGGTCTTCCTTTGCTATTCTTGGAAGAGGAATGCGAAGAATTTTCTCTGCATTTACCTTTAGAAAATGTTGTCTAATTAAATCCTCATTCTATTGACTTTCTTTATTTCCAAATCTATTACCTTAGCCTCCATAGAAAGTGTAGGGAGGAAAATTGACATGAAGGTGGTTGGTCTAGAAATATAATTATTCTTGTATATACAAGGCTTTTCTTTTTCTACTATTCTATATTTCAGTTCATGTTGTAGCACTTTCTTTCTCAAATCAAGTTATGTCATACGAAGGATAGACAATATCTAATTTTTGCACTAAAAAAATCTTTTTTTTTTTAAAGTATATTGCTTTTAATACTCTAGCCACCAAGAAATTAGACGTTTGAGTCAGCCTCCACCCTTGTTTAACAAACAGGGTTTGATTGAAGCAATTAAATTTCCTAACACTAAAACCTTCTCTACTTTTGACGTGACTCATTTTCTCTTAACTATCCCCAGTGTATACTCCTACCTGCTCCTTTAAATCCCTATAGTATACTAGTAACACTTTCTGTATGTCATCACAAAGACTTCAAGGGATCTTAAATACGTTCATAACATATGATGGATTGGCATGTGCCACAGCTTTGACAAGCATATATTTACCTCTACTAGAGGAAAATTGGTTTTGCCACCTCTTGATTTTGTTAGTGATCTTAAGCTTCGGTCCATTAAAAAGTTCTTATTTCTTCCTTCCATGAAAGGCAACCCCAAATATTTTTCATGCACTGAAACCACATTCAAGTTCAAAATTCCTTAGATTTCATCAGCATTTTTTTTTAGTTCAATGTTCAGGTAGAAGAACATGGAAGATTTATCAAAATTAAAAATCTACCCAAAAGCTCTTGCACAACTATCGAAGATGCATTTAAGAGTACTACAACCTGGTGGTAATGATTTGGACAATACCAAACTATCATCTACAACTAAAAGGTGTGAAATGGTCAAATTAGTACAAAAATTTATGTCATAGATTTGTTTTCTATTTTCAGCTTCTTTCAATAGTGATGAAAATGCTTAATACAAATGGTGAATGGATACAAAAAAGAAGGTAGCCTTGTTTGAGTCAGTGTTGTGGTTGTACAAAGCCTTTTACATTGTTATTGATGATAATTGAGAAAGTTGGAGTTGTGATGCAATTTATTATTAACTTCATCCATTTATTAAAGAACCTCATCTTCCTCATTCTATGTTCTAGGAATCTCCATTCTAGCATCATTAACTGTCTTAATATCCAGTAAGCACTCATAAACCAAAATTTTTGGTAGAATCAAATATATACACTTAAATAAATACTTTAAATAAATTGATCTCCGACTTAATGGAGAGGAGAATAACCAATAAACAATACTGATTTGTGTACTTATCATCAGCACTAGCTTTAGGTCTCATTTAAATAAATAAAACAATAAACAAATGTATTATATTTAAGCAATTACTCATTATTCCTTTTGACTAGTCTAAACTACCCATTTTCAACAATGGCTAAATAATAGCTAAACAAACTATCAATCTCGTTCATGTGTACTACTTGCTGCAAAATCAATCAACATGACAAAAATTATGCATCTTTACGTCCCCTCTGCAGGTTATGTGTGTGTGTATGTATATGTAACTATCAGTCTCATGCATGTGTGCTACTTACTGCAGAATCGGTCAACGTGACAAAAATTCTGCATCTTTATGTAGTTATAGTGTATGTGTGTGTATGTGTTAACTTTATTCAGTGTGTGTTAACTTCATTTAGTGTGTGTGTGTGTGTGAGAGAGAGAGAGAGAGAGAGAGAGAGATAGGTAATTAATAATTTGTGTTTTCATTGGAGAAGGTTTAAGCATCGTCAACTACATTTCCACTAAAATGAATGAAATATTACTTCACAATATCAAATATGAGGTATTGTTACATGAATAAGTTAGGGTTTCGCAGTAATTGTTCCCTCTTATAAAAATAACATGATCTAAATTTTTCAATTCAGTGGATTGGGAATATCTTTAAAATTGAAACTTTTGATGGAGATTACTTCAAAAGTTGGCAAGGGATGTTTTGACACATTAGACGTCTACGACCTTCTAGAGTATCTAAAAAAAGGCTTGTCATCTATAAATGATATTGACTATGAATATGAGTTAGAAGTTTGGACAACAAAAAATAGGGTATGTTGGCTTACAATTCTTAACACTCTTTCAAGTAATTTGTATGGTGTTTATAGCAAATACTCATATGCTTCTAAGACATGAGAACTATTGAAAAAAAAAATATAGTTGAAGATGTTGAATCTTAAAAGTACACAATGTAATTTTTTTTGAATTTTAAAATTATGGATGATAAAGATATTTCTTCATAGACACATGATTATCATTTGTTAATCAATGATTTAAAAAATGAAGAGATATAACTCAAAAATCCTTTCATAGCTGGTGGTTTAATTGATAAACTTTTGTACTATTAGAGAGATTTCAAAAATAATATGAAACATATGAGTCTTGAAGACTTAATTATTCATATAAGAATTGAAGAAAAGAATAGAATTAGAGATGAAGCTGAAAATGCCAAAGAATTAAATTTCAAGGTAAATGTTGTTAAGAGTAAGCCTCTTTATAAAAAATTTTTGTCACATTGCAACAATAAAAGATTTTTAATAATAAGAACCTCAATATAAAAAACAAAGGACAATATTTTGTATGTGAAAAACCAGAATACTATGCTAGTCAATGTAAGCATAGAGTTTAAAAGGGAGACAAAAATCCTCTTAAACCTAATTTGATTGAATGAGATGAAAATGTGATAGTCGCTATTGTGGTCTCATAGGAGAACATGGTTTTTGCAGTAAACAAAGATTGAGTTATTGATTTTAGTGTCACTAAACACACATGTGGTGATAAAAAAAAAATTATTTCATGATTATGAACCTATGAGAGAAGGAGAAGAAGTTATTTTGCCGGTTTTAGGCAAAGGAAAAGTTTTTCTCAAACTCACTTTTGGAAAAACCCTTCAGCTCAGTATTGTTTTTTAGATTTTGAATATTTGGTATAATTTGATTTTTGTTTTTATACTTGGCAAACCTGGTGTAAAAATGTTATTTAAGAATGATAAAATTGTAATAACAAAAAAGGGGTCTTTGTTGGGAAAGGTAATAGTTTAAATAAATTGTTTAACTCAATGTACTTGATGTTATAATGAATAAAAAATATTTCTTCTTTAGCTTATATTATTGTTTCTTTTGATTTGTGGCATGGTAGATTAGGTTATTTGAATTACTTTTATATTAGGAGAATGAAGAATTGTGGTTTGATATTTGATCTAAAGTTGTTAAGTGACAAAAAATGTGATGTGTGTGTAGAACCAAATTCCAATAAAAGATTAAATTAATTAATTCTTAAAAAAGAAATTGAAATACTCAATTTAATTTATAGTGACATTGGTGATTTAAAACGAACCATGGCTAGAGGAGGAAATAAATACTATTTTATCTTCATTGATGATTTTTTAAGATATACCAAAGTATATCTCTTGAAAACTAAACATTAATTATGTGAAAAAAGAATGAAGTGGAAAATCAACTTAATAAGAAGATTAAAAAATTAAGAAATAAAAAGGGAGGTGAATATGATTCAAATATGTTTAATTCTATTTGTGAAAAAATATTGAATCTTCTATGAAGTAACACCTTCTTATTCACGGGAATCTAATTGGGTAGAGGAAAGAAAAAATAGAATCTTGAAAGATATGATAAATGTCATCTTAGTAAGTTTTGGTGCACTATTGAATTTGTGAAGGGAAGCTATGTTATCATATTGTCATATTCAAAATAAAATACCCTACAAAAAAAAACTTGGAAAAACAACTTATGAGTTATAAAAAAGTTATAAGCCTAACGTATCTTACCTTAGAGTGTAAGGGTCTCTGACTAAAGTATTAAAATATGAACTTAAAAGGAACAAGTTATGATATAAAGCGATAGACTCCATATTTATAAGGTATGCTCATAATAGTGTAGCTTGTGGGTTCTTGGTTCTTCAAATTGAATGTAATTTATATCATGCAAATACCATTATAAAACCTAAAAATGCTAAGTTCTTTGAATCTATTTTTCCAAAGAAAGCTACTGTTGAAAAGGTTCATTCTTTGAATGAGTTAGTTAATCCTTTTGAAAATTCAGATATTGAACCAAGTAGAAGTAAAAGAGTAAAAACAAATACTAGTTTTGGTGAAGATTTTTAAGTCTTTCTAGCTGAGAATGATCCTCAAACATTTAAAGAAGTGATGACTTCATGGGATGCCCCACTTTGGAAATAATTAGTTAACAATGAGTTAGACTCAATTATGAGTAATCATGTTTAGGGCTTAGTTAACTTGTCACATGGTATAAAACCCATTAGGTACAAATGGATTTTCAAAAAAAATTGAAAGCTAATGGATCTATTACTAAGTACAAGGCAAGATTAGTTGACAAATGGTATAATCAAAAGAAATATATAGATTATTTTGATACATATAATCTAGTGACAAGAATTGTATCTATTTGAGTTTTGATCACATTGGCCGTGATTCATAAGTTACAGATTCATCAAATGGATGTAAAAATTACATTTTTAAATAGAAATCTAGATGAGAAAATTTATACGAACCAACATTAAAGATTATATTGCTTTAAATATTGAGCATAAAGTATATAAACTTGTTAAATCCTTGTATGGATTAAAAAAAAGTACCTAAACAATGACATGAGAAATTTGATCATGTAATGATATCTAATAGATATTTTATAAATAACTTAGATAAGTGTATTTATTTTAAATCCACAGATACTAATACATATGTGATCATATGTCTTTATGTTAATGACCTGCTTATTTTAGTTTAAGTATGAAAGTGATAAATGAGATCAAGCGAATATGGCTTCTAATTTTGTTATGAAAGATATGGGAGAAGCAAAAGTGATATTAGGAATAAAAATTATTAAAACAATTGATGGTCTTATTTTAGCTTTTACAATCATAAGGTGATTTTTACTCCTTATGATCTGAATGCTCATCTAAATAAAATTTAGAACATAGTGTTAATTAAACTCAATATACCTAATATACTTAATGAACATACTAGGCCTAACATAGCATATATAGTTGGAAGATTGAGTAGATATAATCAAAATTCTAAATAGAACTTTGTATTGTATTAAAGAGACTTGCAAGATATTTAAAAGGGACCATTGATTATGGACTTAAGTATAACACATCTTTGTCTGTGTTAGAGGGGTATAATTGAAAGAGATATGTGCCCTTAAAGCCAATCAAGATGTGATTTATTATTGAAACTTTATAAAATCTCTTGTAAATCTTATGATTAATAAAAATGAGTATTGTTTATTATATTATTTTTTATATCAAGTTGATATGTATGTTTGATTTACATGTATTGATAAAGTCCTTGGAATGTACACATTGTTATGAAGAGTTTATATTTATGAGATAATATTTTGCTAACGTGATTCCTAAATGTTCCTAGTCATAGAACTATAAAGTGAGCTTTTATAGTGCTGTAAAGACTAATATACATTACCATTACTCTATATGATAGAGGGTAGTTGATATCATAAATTACTTGTATGAGGACACTAAAAGAAGTGTATAAGTGCTCATTAGTTGAGTATGAGTTCATTGAACAGACTCATACGAATTGTCCAAATGCTAATTGCATTTAATCGTCAATTGGCATATGTTGTATTAGTGGTGTAAGTGATCCTTAAATTTGAGAATATCATGATTATTTTGTGGATGAATTGCCATACTTTGATACTACTAAGGGTAGGTCTGAATTAAGGCTTGCGATAAGTAGTTATTGGGTGTGGTGAAACATTTATGAAAATATATGAATGTTCAACACAGGATCCGTCAGCCTTAGTGCTTTAAGGTAGAATGCTCTATGTGAATGATATAGATTTGACTCGTTAAATCCTCGACCGGAGTAGAATATTGTGTGTGATTAAGAAGTATGATCTCAATGATTGTACACAATAGAGTCGTTATTTGATATTTGTTATACATATTATTGGATAAGAAATGATTTGACGATATAAGTATGCCTTTAATCCGATAGAAAAATTTTGTGATAGAAGGATTAAATTACATGGTAATTGATGACGAAAAAATTTATTATTGAAGTTTTGCACTTCATTGTAATCCGGGGGCCGTGTTGCATGGTTAGGTGTCAACATTGGTCTGTGGACATATTTGATTAATATTGTTGAAGATTGATTGAATAAAATAAATAAAAGAGTTTGATTTGGGCTATTAATCTACTACTGGCTTTACGGTGAACCTAAAGAGTCTTACTATAAATTGACTCGAATTTTTTCGATCTATATAAAGTATCATTCTAGTATATATATAAGTTAAGGTCATTATGGTAATTGATTAAACTTATGTATACAATATGAGTGAGTACATGTTATCATTTTATCATAGCAAATGAAATGATAACAAATGGGTTAATCCTAGCCTTATACTTATGTTTACAAATGTAAGGTGAATATGCATGAAATGTGTATCAATTTCAACAACACATTTGACTAGCTTAATTTTCACATATTTTTATTTAATTAAAATGTTAATTAAATTAGAAAAATATAAAAAAGGAAATTAGGCATAAAAAGGTATAGCGAGAATTGTAGAGAATTCATCTTTTCCATAACCTTCCTTAACCAATTCTTGATCAAATCTTGATTATTTGATCTATCAAAAGGTGGATTTAGATCCCTTTGGTAGTGATTAAGGTTGGTGTGTGATCAATTTTAAGTGTAAAGAAAAAATTTCAAGCATTGGAATTGTAAGATTTTGGTGAAAACCCCAAAGGATTTAAAAGTGTTTAATTAAAGTCATAAGTGAAAGTCAAAAATTGAAAATTAAGTCAAGGGCATCACTCTCTAAAAGAGAATCTAATTTGATTCTCTAAAGCATCAAAAATTAAAGAAAAATTTGAAAACAATGTATGTTTTCTTACAAAGTTTTAATTTTGTCTATTTTAACTCAATACCTAGATCTTGGCATGCATAACTTAATTTCATATGTTAGGACACATAGTATGCATGAATTCTTACAATAATGATGCTAATTGAATTTCATAATCAAATAAGATAAAATCCACTAGTGGTTATTCACACTTGGTAGAGGTATTGTGTCTTAAAAATCATTTAAGAAAGCCTATATAACTCAGTTTACCATGGAGTCTGAGTTTATTGCCTTAGAGAATGCATATTTAAAAGTTGAGTGGTTAAAAACTTCTTATGAAATCTTTCTATTAATACTCACCCTTCTACTTCTATTTGTACACATTGTGACTGTTAAGCTCCAATAACTAAAGCAAAGAGTAAGATGTCTAACGGGAAAAGAAGACATTCGTTTAAGTGATAATATTATTAAGCAATTGTTCGAATATAAGGCAGTGATCCCAGATTTTGTGAGGTTATAGTTCAATTTGGTCAATCCTTTGACCAAACTATTAAATAAAAGAATAGTGAAAAATATGTTGAGGGGGATAAGACTTATACCTAGACCATAAATTAAGGGTGATGGTAACCCCACTTATGTGATTGAAGATTTCGTGAAGTATAATCGTAGGGGTAAAAATAAGTCACTTGTTATTTTGTAGAGCTATTAACTATATTGATGAGTCTTCCCTATGACGAGATATACTTATTATAATGAACAAGGTTGAGTTTATATCTTAATGTTTTCTATAGACTTTTATTAGGCTGTGTGTTAAAATTACAAAACACACTAGATTGAGATTCACCTATATCAGTGAGGAATTTGGTCGATTCTTATAAGAGTTAGACAAGCATCTCTTGAGCACTCATGAATACCAAGAAGGCACGAGACTATTAAAGTGTCAAATCGTAGAACAATGTTATAATATGAGAGTTTAATGTGAACATTTTATCCTATACTTTACAACAAAAGGGTTTTGGTTCATAGAAACTTTAAATTTCGCTAAGTTCTTATAATACACAATCAAATAATTAGTGACTAGTTCATAGCTTAAAAAACACTAGTTTATATATTTTAAATTCTATGGTTGGTGAAGACCGATTGTGTATTTTGGAATATGTGGAGGATTGTTATATATATGTGTGATATTCCAAAACACACAAATCACTTCTTAGGCCAAATTGAGAGATTACAATTTTTTTGTTTATGGCATGGTTGTTACAATTTTATGTTTATGGCATGATTGTTACAATTTTGATTTTAAATTAAATAATAAATGTGACATTTTGAATCTAATATTTTGAATTTATACTAAAAGTTACAAAGAATAAATTTGAGGTTTAATGTACAATTTAACTCTATATAACAACAATATTTCTTCCTTCGTAAATAGAGGGGTGTTGAGTTTTTTTGTAAACATAAGAAAGATAATTCCTCTCTTCTCAATTTTTGTCAACTTGATCTTTTTTACTAAACAAATTATTTTGATATTTTAGACATTGTTGTATTTAGTCATTGAATCTTAGAGATCAAAATGCAAGTTTTTATCCTTGATGCACTAGAAAATATTTTTAGAGAGAAGGAATTTGTTTTTTAGGACAGTGATAGTACAATTTATCTTTTATTTTTGATTTTCTGCTATTGTTTTCTACCGCAAAATTGAAACCAATTTATTTGTTGATTTTGGTATTGAAATCTCAAAAATCGTTGCATCATTCGTAGATTTTCCAACAATTTCAGCATAGCGTATAATCTTCTCATCAATTCCGAAAGTGTTTTTATCTTGTGACCTTTTAGAATTGCTATATATAAAGCCACTAATTCGAACTTTTCTGTTTTATTGTCGCATCTATGTTGTGCTGATTACAATAGGTTATTCGAAGTTCAATACCAAATTCACATCATCGCGAAGCCTCTACTTCGACCGGTTTTTCAATTCAAAAAACACTTTTCAAAATTTAGCTTCCGACCCACATTATTCATTTGATACACCAACAATTTTGTTTCACAAGAGAATATAATTATAGCTTATGTGTTTGGAGAACCTTGTGCAGTGCTCTAAACATTCTAGGATTTCCCGATTCCCAAACATTCCATCTCAAGATTGTTGTTGGCAGGGCTGGGAACTACCGAACTAGCCTCCGCCAATAACTTTGTTATGGTAGGAGTATCAGATGCTCCGCCGTTATTTGTGCTCATTAAGGAGGCACTGGCTTAGGCTGTTATCTTTTTGCTTAATTCTAACACAATCTAATGTGGTAGGTTGTGGCATTGGATTTCAAGTTTATCTCTCTTTGAGACAGGTTCTTCCTCTAGCACTTAAGCTTTCGGTCTTTTCATTCGTTTTGAACTCCAGCTCTCGGGCCTTCAGCTTCAACCCCTTTTTTTTATTTTTTATGTTGAACACATCCAGTGTTTGTTTAGGCCCAATTGGCATTTTTGGTAGTTCTATTATGTTTATTGGCCATTTGGGCATTGACTTCATTGTGCTCATGCTAGTGCCTCACCATCTTTTCCTTCTGCTTAAATTGAAGACTCAGCAGCTCCCTGTTAGCAGCGTAAAACCAAGGTTCGCATTAGTATTTTTTAACATGCTTGTCATCTTGGAATCTTCATAATCTGCATTAATCCTCTATTTATGCTTTACCCATTTAGTACACCAAAATTTTGTGCCGTTTTAATACTAGTCACATTTTTATTAATTTTGTTATTGGATTTCACTTCAGTTCGGTGACTGAATAGAAAGAAAATTAATATGCATCTGTACATATGAGTGGGTTTGTTTATTATTTATTGTTAAGAAAAAACTAATATTCAAAATACAATAGTTATTCAATATTTGCTCAAGTGTTTATAACATTCTCTTCGCTAAATATAATTTGAAAAAGAGAAATAAGATGGCAGCCTTATAGAATCATATCTATCGTAGGAATTTAAAACAAGAATTTGATGCACATAAACAGGCAAACGCATAAAATTTCTCTTCTTACATAATTAGCGTGGAGAAAAGTGAGCCATCAAACTATGAATCTCTTACGACTGATTAATATATGGTTAAATAAACATACATAAAAATCTCAAATTTTATAATTTTATTTTCATAAGGTCAACTTATCCATCTCCCTTCTAAGTGCACTAGCTCTCACCAAGCTCCCAATGGTATTCACAGCCAACTTCAAATCCTCAAGTGGATTCCCAGGCACCACTCTCTTGTACAAATAGCTATCGAATGTCATTTTCTGCACATATTCATCGGCGCACATCTCCACAAATGCTTCCCTCGCTGGATTCGATCGGTAAAACACCTTCTGCAGCACATCCAAAACCTTATAAGTTGGCCAATAAGTCTTATCCCATTTCTCTAAGTACCTACTCAAGTCCCCTTCATCTATCATCCGTGTTCCGTTTTCTGATCCTTCAACAATGGCTTCCGCACACATTCTCCCACTCTTTGCTGCAAAGTAGATGCCTTCGCCCGAGCATTTTGTTACATATCCGGCTGCATCTCCGACTAACGCTACTCTCTCCTTTAGCCTCCGCGGGCGGGGGTGTTCCGGAATCGGATGCGCCTCCACTCGAATGATCTTACCGCCAAGGATTTTGTCCTTGGCTCGGTTTCTTGTTGCTAGTTGGAACTTCTTGATATCACCTTTGTGTGTCACTGTGCCTGTACCAACTGCTACATGATCACACTTGGGGAAGACCCACCCGTAAAAGTCCGGCGAAACATCGTCACCAACGTACATTTCTGCCAAATTCTCATAGTATATCATTTTTTCATCAGGGATTTTGACTCTTTCCTGGAATAAAGCAGTTTCAGTTTTACAAATTGAATTAAAATTTAAAGATTAACTGTTCGATAATCAACATTTTACAATTCCGCAGAGTATCAGGTCGTAATGTAGACAATTAATACAAGTAGTGTCGGATTAACCAAAAGAGATTAGACTCAATAAGTCAATCGTAATTAAACACAACTGAAACATTAATTACCTGAAATGCAATGGCGTAATCATAATCACCAGCATTAATAGATTTGGCAACCCTGGAATTGGCACCATCTGCTCCGATAACTGCATCAACCTCCAGCGTCTTCCTCTCACCGACGCCACCCTTTTTCCCATCATATTCAGTATAATGCAAAACGTACGACTCCTGCTGACTTCTTGGCAAATCCATCTTCATAAACAACCCATTTATCACTCTCGCCCCGTTCTTCTCCGCCCGCTCTCTCAAATACGCGTCCAGGATCTCCCTCCTCACCATCCCTATATACTCGTGCGGCTTTAGCGTCTGCCCAATATCCACTGCCACATTCGACGGCGATATCATCTTCATTTTTGTCACCTTTCGGTCTATGATATCCAACGGAAGGTCAAATTCCCCCACCATGCACAACGGGATCGCCCCACCACAAGGCTTGCAATTGTCAAGCTTTCGCTCTATCAGGAACGTATCGACGCCGTTTTTGGCTAGAGTTTCTGCCGCTGACCCGCCTGCGGGGCCTCCACCTATGACTGCGACCCGTAGGTTGCGGTTGCTCAGTTTCGGGCTGGTTTTGGCTGCGAAAACTCTGAACTTTTTCTGATGTGGAAGTAGGAGTGTTTGGGCGACGAAGTGGGAGTGTTCTTGCTTGTTGTGGCGAAGTCCAGTGAAGGATCTGAGAGCCATAGAGGAGGCCATTGTTGGAGTTGGAGTGAAGACTGTGTTTAGGAAGAGGAATTTGTGCTGTCGGGTTTTTGTTTTGTAAATATTATTATTATTGTTATTCTTAATTTCTTTGCGGATGGGGATATGGTTTTGGATTTTTGGGTAGTAAAGGCCGTTGGATTTAGGAAATGGAGGGTGAAGATTAGATATGGATAATGGGATAGATTTTTCAGATGGGTTTCAGGCAGAGTTTGGCAATGTGTTGTAGTTTGCAAAGAAAGTATGCCGTTGTTTTTGTCATAATCGGAGTGAGTGGCTGATGTTGTGACACGTGAGAGATTCAAGTTCACTAAGACGGTGCAAGTTATTAATCCTCACTAGCGGTTAAAAAATCTAGAATTTTTTTTTTTTTTTCTGTATTTTAATCGGTGAAGATTTCGAATGATAATTCTCAATTACTGGTTTACGATAAGTCAAAGATCAGCTGAGAAAAAAATGATGTGCTCACCCTTCAAAATAAGGATATTATAATTTTTTAAAAAAAAATTTATAAATTAGTATTCATAAAAAAAATTATTTATAAAGATATTATAAATTTTATATGATATTTTTAATCTTGAGTAATTTATTATTTATCTAATATTTTTATTGAGAGTCAATTAAAATTTATCTAAATTAAATTTATGATATCATAAATATCTATACTTATGAAGAAGGGCTATATTTACTATGATATGGAATCGAGAAAATTTCTTCCTACAGCAGCATTCATGAACATTTATTAGTTATAATTATCAATTAATTATAATTTAAAGTAATAATAAATTACAAATTTACAAGTGTAACCTTCACTATTTATTTTTTAAATTAGAATTACGAAATACACCTTTAACGTAATTATAAAAATTAAAATTAAAATATAACTAATTAACAATATAATTAAAGATTAAATAAGATATTTAAATAATAAATAATACTCTTTACATCCGTCACCTATTCCTATTTGAAGGCGAATCTTATTTATTGAAATATTTTTCAGTGTCCCACACCAAAAAAAAAAATGACTATTTTATTTTCGGTTTGTGTTTCTAAATATTAAGTATGTGATGCATAACAAATAATAAGGTTGATGTATTGCGGTTAAATCTATCTACATATAAATAAATTTGAGAAAATTTTCATAATATATCATTTTTAATTGAATTATAATTATAATAAATAATTAAAATTCTTTTATTCATATAATTGTGAGATGAAAGTTGTACCAACAATATAATAGAATGTAAGTGAACTAGACTAATTCAGCCCGTTAAAATTTGGGCTCGAATAGGCTTGTAACACTGTTCACCCAAGTTGCACCAGTTTTGAGCTCAAACAGTCGGGCTATACTAGTTTTGGGCCTAAATAATTTGGTCTTGTCAATTCAATTTATTTGGAATCGGAGGCCTAGCCCATAACTAGCCTGAAACCGTTTGAGCACGTTATTGCATGAACTGTTGGGTTGAACTTGCGTTCTTATCCAAATTGAACTAGCTCTACTATTCATGCATTAGAAAATTAAAATAAAAAAAAATTTGTAGGGATTTCCTACAAATTTTCATACATCAGTCTTCAGTAACGTTACAAAATTCTAAATTACAATTGCAACGTTATAATTTTATTTTTTTCTAATTTTATTTTTAAAATTTTTCAATATAAATTATCATTCACTTCTTTCTTCAATTTATTTTTTTCACTTACTCAATTTCTCTCAACTCAATTTTCTTCATCTTAATACAATATTTATAATCAATTAATTCTTCTTATTCTAAATTTTAAATATTTACTCCCACTTTTAGTTGTTCAGAAATTTTAGTGAAAGTAAATTATAAACACTACAAATTTTGACAGTTTGAGGTTAGCAATTATATTAATATATTAAATTTAGTATTTAATTTATTTATTAATTTTAAAATTTTAGTTAGTATTTAATTTAACTATTTTAGTTAGCATTTAGTTTAATTAATAATTTTAAATTTTTGTCTCTATTTAATTTTAAAATTTTAGTTAAAAAGTAATTTAGTTATTTTTATTAGTATTTACTTTAGTTAATAATTTTAAAATTAATGAGATTAGTAATTTAATTTTGTTATCAATATAAAAATTAGAGTTAGTATTTAATTAATAGTAAATTTTTAGTTGTTAATTGTTAAATTTTGTTTGTTATTTACTTGTTTATTATTGTTGTTAGTTATTAACTTTAAATAAATTTTGTTAGTTATTAATTAATTATTATTGTTAGTAATTTTAATTTTTATTTATTTTACTTTATTTTAATTAGAGTTATTTATATTATATTTATTATTGCTAAATTTAATTATTTTGTGCTAGGAAGTTTGAATTGGATTTAATTATTGCATTAGAAAATTAAAATAGATAATATATAAATTTAATTAAAATTAATTGTTAAACAATTAAACCAAAATGGCACACCGTTTATCATGAGGATCGCACGAATTTTCTTATAACGTAGATGAATCAATATTCTCGTTTGAATAATCTTAAAATATTTCAAAAGAACAACCTCATAGTACAACAAATCAAATAGAAGTTATAACAGCTGGTAGTAGTAAGAATAGAAAATTTAGGTCTGAAATATGACAAGTTTTGGAACAAAACATTCAGCTTAATAAAGCAAGATATAAACTTTGTGGTGCGATGTACGTGCACAAAAAAAAAAAAAAAAAGGAATGGGTAGACACTCTTAAGAGACAGACAAAAAACATTTAGAATACCTAGAAAATTTGTAAAGGAAAACACAAATCAGAACAATTGGTAGGGTACTAAGTGATAATTTTCATTTTAACCCTACCGTGTCTAGGACTCAATCTGTCAATGGTTGATTGTAGATGATCAACCATTTACACAAAGTAAATTCTCACATTTCGTTGAAATGATGCAACAACATCAACTCATTTTTAAGAAAATATCTAGGGCAACAATACGAATACATACGCTTAAAAAATTTGATGAGATGAGACAAATTTTAATCGATATTTTCTAATCAAGCAACTGTACATTTTCATGACATATGACAATTGAAGAGGCGTCAATGATTTATATTATATTATGTTACTTACCGTTGGATTGACAAAGAGTAGTAATTAAATAAAATAATTATTGGATTTAAACTTTTTAAATTTTCGCACAACGCAAGAGCTATTGCAAAAGTTATTAACAGTGTTATACAAGAATTTAGGATTACAGATAAAATTCTTTGTATTTCATTTAATAATGTAGTAAATAACATAGCTACAATTGCTCTTCTTAAAAATGCACTAAACCTATACTTAGAAGAAAAAAAAATTCACAATAAATGTGCTTGCCATATATTGAACTTATGTGTATAAGAAAGTTATCAAATAATGAAGCCAACAATTGATGCAATTAGAAGTGTTGTGCTTCATTTAAAATCAGCTTAAGCTAGAGCCCAAACATTTAAGGAATTGTGGCATTAAAACAGACTAACGTTTAAAAAATTGACTCTGGACATGCCAACGAAGTGGAACTCCACCTATGAAATACTCAAAAATATTTTGCCTTACAAAATTCTAATAATGAAATTTTTAAATATAGAAATGAACAATTATAAATTAACTGAGGAACATTTTTGAGCTGTAAAAATTATCTCGCAATTTTTATCAATAGTGAAATAAGCCATATAACTTTTATTTGGGCAATATTATCCAATAAAACATCAAGTAATTTTTACATTATGTAGCGTTGCATATATTTTTAAATAATATATGAAACATCCAACATTTGTCATGGTAATGTCAATCTTAGTAGAAAAATTTAGAAAGTATTACAATGACATATTTCTTTTATATTCCATTGCACTATGTCTAGACTCTAAGATAAAAGTTTCTGGTTGTGCAACCCTTATAAAACAATTTTAAAATTTCTTAGATCTACATGATTCAAAATATTTGAGTCGCGAAACCCAAATATGTATCAAACGATGTAAGAAAATTTTGTCTTCAAATCTTTCACGTATTTTTCACTCGTGCAAAATTGTGTACTTTTTAGGTATTTCTATATCTATTAGTCATAGGGTTTTTCTTCATCTTCTTCTGCTCCTATTATTTCCAACAACAGTTGGAATCCGTACAAGAAAGTTAACAATAGACCAAGAAAAACGTCATCATCATTCAATGAGCTCTTATACCATATGCAAGATCCAACCGTTCAACTAAAGTGAAATTTCGACATTTTAAAGTGGTGGAAGAAAAATCACAAGCTTTATCCTATCTTAGCAAGAATGGAACAAGATTTTTTCATACCACCAGTGTCACAGTTTCATCAGAAAGTGCATTCAGTTTTAATGGCCAAACATTAGACTCATGTAGAAGTGTAATGGGCTCGGAGGTTCTAGAGATGTGAATGTGCTTCAGGGATTGGGTAAACAAAGAAAGAAGATTACAGCAACTTCAGCAACAATCAGCTTCTACAACCGACTTTAACTATGAATGGGACGAGGTAGAGGAAGAATGACGACAATCAACTACCAATTAAATGTAATTAAGATTTAAATTTAATAATTCTTAATGAGGTAAAGTCTAATGTCTCCTTCTTTGTAATATTTTTTAAATTAACTTGTTTTATTTTTCTTTATTTATCAATAGAAAATTATGATTAAATGTAAAAAAATTTATGAGGTTCATATTGAAATATCTGATATGTTGATGTTATCATATGAATATTGATGTGTTTATGTGTTTTTGATAATGAAAAAGATTATTAATAGATTGTTGTGTATCTCATTCTTTATAATGTTAAATTCACTTGTAAAATGGATATTCCTAAATGAGATTAATATTTATATGTTTGAATGTGTTTAAGTATAAGAGAGAATGTGTATAAATATTTTTATGTTATTAATTGTGTAAAACTAAACAATTTTCTATGAGAAATCTGTAAACACATGATCAATATATAGAGCTTAAAATATCGATATATGTTTAAAGGATTGATATAGGAAGGTCTAAGGATTGATATATATGGAAGAGGTTAATATACGGAGTTCAAAGGATCGAAACATTCAAAGTTAGAGACTTTGAAAGAAATTACCAACTTAACAAGATCGATATACACAGGGAAGATGATCGATACTTTAAGTTTAAGAGTTAAAAAGAAATTACAACTTAGACCAGATCAATACTTATAAGGAAGATGATCGATACTTTTAAGTCTGAGAATTGAAAAGAAATTACAACTTGGACCAAATCGATACTTATAAAGAAAGATGATCGATATATACAAGTTAGAGACTTCAAAATAAATTACAAACTCGACCAGATTGATACATTTTCTAAAGCAGATCAATACTTTCAAGTAAGAATGTCATGCCCCAACCTCGGGATCTACCTGTGACAATCGCTACAAACCCTTCTAATACAATCCATACACATAGAATGTATCAAGAGAGCCTGTAAGACTTCCTATAAACCATAAATTCTTGAAAACAGTTTATAAACATATTTTCCATTTATAAAAGTATTATCAAAAAATTAATCTCCATAATCAATTCATCTATAACGTGATAATTTAATATAAATATCAATTTAGAAAATCATTTGCATATGAGTTGAACAAAATAATAAATTGCTCAGTTAAACATTTAGTTTCAATACTTACATATTTCTTAGGAAATACATATCCAAATAAAATACATATCTAGTAGACTGTGAATTACACATGTGAGTTAAGATAGTAAAACCTACTAAGAGCGTTGTACGCTCTCTATTGTTACCACAAGCCCAACTAGGACTAGCGCGTCTAATCTAAAATCTGAATTAGTGAGGGAAGAGTATACAACTATACTCAGTAAGTAAATACATATATACCGATATATATACATACATTGGCATTTTTCAAATACAGATATTGGGATTCATTTCAATATGTACTTCAAAGTATATATATATATATATATATATATATTTATGCATGTCTATTTAAATCAATGATCACCTGGCCATAAGTCCTCGACACGCTACCTTGGTCAGGATAAATCTGTAGCCATCAGTGAGCTTTTTATACATAAACCATATACAATAAAAATTTATTAAATAGAAAAATATTCTCATGCTTTGTAAAAATCATTTATTTTCTTAAAAAGTATTCATTTATAAAAATAAGCCTGCTTCACTGATATTGGTCCCGAGTAGTCACTTGGTGATATGAGTAACTAGCCTTATAATCCATCAAATCCAAGATAACCCTATCAAGCAGCCAGAACTTTTCATAGGGAATTTATAACCATACATACGTGCGTTCGGCACACAGTGGGCTTGTCATGGACATTTACATTTATATCAGCCTTACTGCGGCTCCATTCACTTATGCGACCTCTTAACAGATTCGTTCATAGGCTACCTTCCTGTATATACAGTCAATAACTTGACCTACTGGCCAAGAAAAAATAACTGGCCTTACCGGCCTCATCACCAATATACATGCATTTTATAAATCATTTGAAAACAATAATTATACGTCATATAAATCAAATTCGACCTCCTTGTCCCTAACAACTTTATACAAATCATTTTCAACAATGATTTTAAAGCATTTAAACAATTTAAGCCTCCTCGGCCATCTCAACATGTATACCAATGAAATCATTTATAACAGCAGACCAAATAATCAAAACATCTTAATATCATGCAAAGCATTTATAAAAAGGTTCTTTTCAATTTCATTTTCAATCAGAAAACAGCTTGATCAACACATAAGCATACATATAAATATCACATGCATTTTATTTACATAATGTGTATGTATAAATTTACTCATATAAGGGGAGGGAATTCATTATAAATTTACGCTACTGATCCTTAAGTCCACTCAGCCTTTCTCTCGGGTTCTCAGAACCTGATACCATACATGCATATATAATGAATTCCATGATCCACATAATTATACTTAAATGCACTAAATGCAATGTTCGTAGAACACATGTATAAAATTTCTTAGTTGATATGAGACATTTCTCGAGGCTAATCTATAGGTGTCATTTTTCCAAATTCCAACAATAAAATCCTAGGCAGTGAGTATTTCTAACTTATATTTTTATGAGAAATGGATTTACTCATTCCAAATAATATCCAGCATGTATATGATCATTATATACTTCTAGTTAACCCTAAATTAATACAAATATATCATTTCTTATGCAAAAATCAACTTAAATCTCGCATGAACAATAAGCCCTAGATTTCAACATGCTCACAAATCTAAAAATTAAACTTCTAATGGCATAATAGGCCTACCTTTAATCTATAGAAGTCTTTAGAAACTTCACATTGTCATTTGAATGCAAAACTCCCAAATTATCTTCGAACCTTAGTTTTTTTCGCTGTTTGTCCTTATTATTCCTTGCCTTTATTTCAACCCAAATATGGCATTACATTGTAGAGGAGAAAATGAGAAATCACATAGGGACTTAAATTGAAAGAAAGCATGAGTGTTTTGCTAGATTTTGCAAGGAATTCGAGAGAGAAAGTAAGGTTCGATTTTTGTTTACAGAGAGAGTGAAGAAAACGTAAATGAAGACATTAGGGAGTTAATCCCATCAAATTTCACCCAGATTTAAATCAAGTATCGATACTTTTAGACTGGGTATTGATACCTTAAGTTTAGGCATCAATCATTTCCTTAAGAATTCGATTATGAAAATTTTATCGACCTCGAGTATCGATACATTAGCCTTCTTGTATCGATCCTTATCTTTTCAATGTATCGATACCTTTGTTAAAGGTATCGACCTAGTTCAACTTGTAATTAATTTTAAACTCTCTAATTTGCAACGGATCGATACCTTCGATAAAGGTATCAATCTAGTCCATCTTGTAATTATTTTTAAACTTTTTGTTTTCAAATGTATCGATACCTTTGAGGAAGGTATTGATCTAGTTAGTTTGTAATTTCTTCCCAAGTCTTTAATTTGCAAAATATAGATACCTTTTTTCATAGGTATCGATCTATTCATGCTCAGAATAGAGTTTGACCTTTTCTTTTCATTCCTTAGCACTAATTTCATTTAAATCTGAGATTGCAGAATGCTTCAGCGTAAGGCAACATAACGAAATTCAACTAATGAAAATTTTGAACTACAACATCATATTAATTATACTAATATCATTTAACTCAATTTAAATTTACTTAAATCTCGATGTTATGTCAACTGACCATTATCATACACGTGTGAAATGAATGTCATACAAATTATTGTTTTACCTTTATGTTCAAAGAACAGGGTTTAACACAGAGATTTCAAAAATAATTACAAAATTGAAACCGAAACCGGAACCAATCGGCTAGCTCAACCCATTAATGGTTCCATCATTGGTTCTGGCCTAGTTAAATTAACTTTGAACCATGGAATTGGCCCTTCATAATTTTTGGTTCAAGCCGGTCCCATCTTTTCTAGTTCATTAACCCAAACCAAACTGGCCCAGAACCGCTAAGTCCTAACCGTTAGACAACACTACTTTTGACCTTTGTTTTCTCATCTTTGTATCATTATTTCTGCTTTATTTTTATTAAATTAAAAATATAAAAATAATTTATCTCGTTTTACTGAAAGATTTGTTCTTTATTTATTAAATAAAAAAAAGTGATGATGGATTAAGTATATAATCAAGCCCACGGCCAAACCTACCATTAAATGCTCATGATCAAATTGTTTGTGGTCCTTTATATATATATATATATATATATTCCTCAAGGCCTGATAACTAGATTCAAAGCTAAGAAGATTAAAGAAATGAACTTATTCAGAATATAACGACGCAGGAGGCCCAATCCATTGCTTCACTTGCACAATTGGGCTCAATTAAGACTTTGGATGGTATAATCTGATTCAAGTATCAAAGGAGGAGAATCCAAGCCCTTGTGAGGTCCTATTACATATGGGTCAAATTCCTCACTATGCCTAGGTCCACTTACTCTTGCTCTAGTTTATGGGTATTTTAGTTATTTTAATTTCATGGACTTTGAACCCAAATTTTATTTGACTTGTAGCACTTTATGAGACATTGTTATGGGCCAAATTATAAACAAGAATTTACCATAAAATCAATGCATCAACAAATGGAGAAATTCATGCAAAATTTGGAAAACATGCAAGTAGATATGGCAGAGGTGAAATAGAATAAATTTAAGAGTAAGCTTAGCACACGTAGGACTAATAAGTGGATTCTTGAGCCACCTTTAGATTCTATCAGTGAGTTTGAAGTAGACGGGGAGTTTGATAGGGACTCATTGGTTAGTGGAGGTAGGAACAGGCATAGAGGAGATAGAATTGATGGGAGACATATGAGTAATCATTGGGATAGATATGTTACGGATCAGGATGGTATAGATCGTAATCTGGGTAACATTAAGATGAAGATACCACCATTTTAGAGTAAGAATGACCCAAAGTTATACATAGAATGGGAGCGAAAGACATAATTAGTTTTTGATTATCATAGTTATTCAGAGGAGAAGAAGGTTAAGTTAGCTGTAGTAGAGTTTATTGATTATGTCTTAATTTAGTGGGACCAATTATTGTTGAGTAAAAGAGGAATAGGGGCCTCGGATAGATACTTGGGATGAGATGAAGACCATTATAAGAAAGAGGTTTGTACCTAGTCATTATTATAGAGATTTACATTATAGGTTACAGATTCTTACTAAGGGTAGAAGTAATGCCAATGATTATTTTAAAGAGATGGAGATCGTCATAATTAAGGCAAATGTAATTAAGAATAGGGAGGCTACCATGGCTAGGTTTCTTAATAAACTTAATGGAGATATAGCTAATGTGATATAGCTCCAGCATTATGTAGAGATAGAAGTGAAAGATGTGATGAGGTAAAATTAAATATCTAGGGTTTATTTCATTTAATCATGCATTTAATCATTATTTTCACAAAATTAATCAATAATATATGCAATTAAGCTAACAATTAGCTTATGGATAAAGATAAAAACCTTGAAAATACAAGATCTCTAAGAAATCAAACCTCTTACATCATCCTTGCCTCAGTATTTTTCTAGAGAGAAAGAGAGTATTTCATATTTTTGATAATAATAAAAAATTAATTCCAAAATTAGGAAATGGCCATATATATATATATATATTCTCATTTATTAAAGTGTCATTAGTCTTTTAGTCAAAGACTAATAAGTCTCAAAGCCTGTCCAATAAGCTTTTCAATAGTAAATATAAAATATCATTTAGGCCTCATATTTTAAAAAAATTATAAATTAACCCCAAATTTGGTCAAACTTATTTTGACCAAATTTATTTTAATTCCATTTATAATTTTAAATATTGATGGAATATTGTAACTTACTTTAAGTTATATTCGGGTTATTAAACATAGCTCTCAAGTGTTTTAAACTATTTAATGTATAAACCATTTACATTTTTCGGCTATATATTATCTCCGAGAGTGTTAACTCTCTTGCGGATAATATTTAATCCTTTCTATTATAAAGAAGAATACAAGTTATTGGTTGTGACTTTTTGGGTTCACTGTGGAGTTAGCTGTGAGCTGAAATCGATCTTATCGAATTCATTTCAAACAATTCGGATGCTCAACGACTATGGTTAATGTCTACTAACATGCCATAGTCCCTAAACCACAATGAAAAAACTCTTCATCGAACCTTTTATGATTAATTATACATTCCGTGTGAATAATCTCCTTTCGTTTATCTAATCCCAACTGAATTAGGGCTTACGGATGTCAAAATCCTAAATTTAGTCATATGCGAATAATCAGTCAATACGCGCTGAACTTGTTACTACGAACTCTTCGTATGACATTTATGCTTTGGCCAAAGACTTTGTTTTTAGCCGTTTACTAATATCCATCTAGGAACTCGAATTTTGACCGAGTTAACGAAACCTCGAAATCCTCTGCATCAAGTCAACGGATTCCATCTGATAATCATTTGGATCTCGATATAAACAACGTATGATTACACCAGCTTGTGTATACAATATATAATTGGTCTCGCATTTATACACCATATGAACCATGTGCATCTATACCAATCAACAACTATGATATCTCAGGTCTAAGAAGTAGTTAACACACTAGTATAATCTTATGATGAATTATTGACAACATATTTCCGTGTGATTTATCATAACTTTAGTCACGTTCGAAAAACAGTTCTTTAATTGTTAATCCACACTAATATCCTAATGACATGACTATCATGTCACCCGCACTAATATCATCTCATGATATTCATCGGAGACATTTAGTGTGCCTACTATGCAATATCAATACGCATTCGATATTGCATATATAAGGAACTATTTAGATAATCTAATTATCTTGGATAATTCATATGTATATTCTATCATTAGTATGTATAGATAGAAGAAGCAACATACACACATAAATTGAAACAATTTCTTTTATTAATAAATATGTACGATACGTATTATAATAATAATTCAAGACAATATATCCAAAACCGACAACATAAATAGTTTTAGAGCATACAATACTAACAAACTCCCACTTGCACTAAAGCCATTCGCATAGTATCTAATACCCATCTTTTCAAGATGTTAGTCTAACTGCTTCAGTGTCATCGCTTTAGTGAGAGGGTTAGTGATGTTATCTGCTGAAGATGTCTTCTCGATTAAAATCTCTCCAACACCAACAAGTTCTTTCAAAATGTAATATTTACGCTGAATATGTTTTAATTTCTGGTGCGTTCTTGGTTCCTTATCTTGTGCAATAATACCTATATTATCACATAATACACTTATCGGATAAGCCATGCTAGGAACGACACCTAGTTCAGATACAAACTTGCCCATCCAAACTGTTTCTTTAACTGCTTTTAAAGCAGCAACATATTCAGCTTCTGTAGTGGAGTCAGCTATTGTTGTTTGCTTGGAACTTTTCTAACTAATAGCACCTCTATTACACAAATAGATGAAGCCGGATGTAGACTTTCTATTAGCCACATCTGACTGAAAATCAAAATCTGAGTACCCATGAATACTCAATTCTTGAGATCTATAACTCAGAATCAAATCCTTAGTCCTTCTTAAATACTTAAGGATTGTTTTCACTGTTGATTAGTATTTTTCTTCGAGATTTGCCTGATATCTGCTAGTAACACTTACTACATGGGCTAATTAGGTCTAGTATATAACATAGCATACATCAAGTTACCAATAGCTGATGCATATGGGACGCTACGCATCTGTTGCTGCTCTTCATCAATCTTTGGACCCATATCTTTAGAAAAATGAAGACCATGATTGAAGGGCAAGAGACCACTCTTAAAGTTCTCCATGCTAAACTTCTTTAGCATCTTTTCAATGTATAACTTTTGGGATAATCCAATTATCCTTTTTGATATATCTCTATAGATTCGAATCCCGAGAACATAAGTTGAATCACTCAAATCTTTCATAGAAAAAGTTTTGGATAACCAGAGTTTGACATCCGCCATCATGTATACATCATTACCCATTAATAATATGTCATCCACATATAGAATCAGGAACGTGATCGTATGATCTTTAACCCACTTTATACACAAGACTCATTCGAGTTTTTGATGAAACCAAACGCTTTGACTGTCTCATCAAATCGGATGTTCTAACTCCTCAAGGCTTGCTTCAATCCATAAATGGATCGATGCAACTTGCATAATCCATGTGGCTCAGTAGAGGATACAAAACCAATTGGTTGTTTCATAAATAGGTTTTCCTCAATATAACAATTGAGAAATGCGGTCTTTACATCCATCTACCAAATCTCATAATCATAGTATGCTACTATGACTAGCATGATCCTAATAGACTTTATCATAGCTACAGGCGAAAAAGTTTCCTTATTATCCAACCCTTGTTTCTGAGTATAATCCTCACAATAAGTCGTGCCTTACAGGTCTCAACCTATCTATCTTTACCAATCTTACTTTTAAAGATCCATTTATTGTCAATAGGACTATTCCTTCTAGTAGATTAACAAGTGTCCAAACTTGGTTTATATGCATGGAAACTATTTCGAATTTCATTGCTTCTAACCATCTTCTTGAAACTTTATCCAGGATTACCTCTTCATAGGTTATTGGATCATGTCCATGATCCGTTGTTCCCACTAAGTAAGATTCAAAATCTTGCTCATTGAAAAATCCATATCTCTTTGGGAATCTAAGAACTCTAGAAGATTTACGAGTTAAAATTGGATTAACTGGGATAGAAGTCTGTTGATTAGACTCTTCAGTATCAGCATGGTCGGATCCAGGCTCAAAAGACTCTTCTATTAACTCGATTTCACTTCCCGCACCTTCTTCTTCAAGAAACTCTTTCTCTAAAAAGTGTGCATTCCTACTGATCAAAATTCTTTAATCAGATGGAAAGTAGAATTGATATCCTAAACTATCTTTAGGATAATCAATAAACTGACCCATCTACGATTTAGTATCAAGTTTATCAAATTTGATCAACTTGACATATGAAAGACAACCTTAGACTCTCATATAATTAAGACTGGGTTTCTTACGACTCTATATCTCATATGGGGTCTTTTGGACTGATTTGGAAGGAAATTTATTAAGAATGTGTGTAGCGGTCTGTAAAACATATCTCCATAAATACAATGGTAAGTCTGTAAAACTGACCATCGATCGCACCATATCTAATAAGGTACAATTCCTTCTCTCCGATACACCATTAAGCTGAGGGGTATAAGGAGGATTCAACTGCGAGATAATCCCATTATCCTTTAAGAACTTTTGAAACTCAGTACTCAAGTACTCGCCTCCACAATCTGATTATAGAACCTTAATGTTTTTTCCCATTTAGTTTTCCACTTCATTATTAAATTCTTTGAACTTTTCAAAGGATTCAAATTTATATTTCATTAAATACACATACCCATACCGTGACATATCATCGGTGAAGGTAATGAAGTACTCTAAACCTTTTCTGGCTAATGTACTGAATAGTCCACATACATCAGTATGTATAAGGTCCAACAGTTCTTTTAACCTCTCGTCTTTTTTCTTAAAGGGCAATTTGGTCATTTTTTCTCAAAGACATGACTCACACATCAGAGAGAGTTCAGAACCCAATAAGATCAATATCCTACTAGCTCCAAGCTGAGTATGTCTCCTATCCTCGATATTTAGGATTCGTTTCAATTCTAATTCTTTTATTAGTAATGGAAGAAATTGAATAACTATTACTCAACTGAAGGACATACAAACCATTTGTATTAATTGCTTTGCCAATACATACATTTCTAAAATATAATGTACATTCATTTCCATTAAACTGTACAGAATAACCATTATTACATAGTACAGATACAGAAATAATATTTTGTACAGTAGAAGCACAATACAAAACCTTATCTAACTTCAAAATGTGTCCTGATGTGAGTCTCAGCTCGCACGTCCCAATGGCCTCCGTAGCAACTGTTGCTTCATTACCCATCCACAAGACGATCTCATCGTCTGAAAGAGCAGAACTATTCTGCATCACCTGCAAAGACAAACAGAAGTGAGATGTAATAGCAGAATCAATAACCTACGAATGGATATCAAAATTAACACTTAATTCATATTTAATTATATTACTGCTATACATACCTTTCTTAGTCTTTTTGAGACTGTCAAGGTATTTAGGACAATTCTTCTTCCAATGTCTTTCTACCCTGCAGTGGAAACATTTTCCCTTGGACTTTGACTTGATTTTGAACTGTTTAGGAGGCAAAGCCTTCTTAGCTTTCTTTTTCTTTGGTCTAACTTTTGGACCTTGAGATGAGCATTGCTGTCGTTTACCAGTCCTACTAGTAGTGGCTATATAGACATCCTAATGTCTCTTACCTTTATTACTTTGTTTATAATATTCTTAAAGCTCATTATGCAACTTAGGAAGAATACGCTCAATTTTATTAAGGTTATAATTCATAATAAAACCTTTAAAATTGGGCAGGAGTGATTAGAGAATCAAATTCACCTTTAAACAATGAGGCATCCGTATGTCCCAAGTATCTAACCGCCCAATGATGTTAATCATCTTAATGATGTGATCATCAAGCGAGACTCCCTCCGTGAGCTTCATATTAAATAAGGTATTGCATAGCTCATACTCGACGACACGAGAATTTTTCTAATACAACTCTTGTAGGGATTTAAGTATCTCATACAATGAATGCATATTCTCATGTCCGGTTTGTAGCTCTCGATTCATTGAAGCTAACATGTAGAGTCTTACTCTACGATTATCAGCTTGCTATTTATAAAGGCTTCTTTCTCCTCCGATGGAACATCCACCTTTAATAACATAGACATCTCTGCCTCCAAAACATAACCAAAGTTTTCAAACTCGAGAACTATTATCAAGTTTCTTAACTAGTCCTTTAAGTTATGACCGGTAAGCATGTTATTGTCTAAAATCTTATGAAACACATTTGCAGACGACATTTTGATGATCACAGAGCGAAAACTGAAAAGACACAAGCAAACAATTTATTAGTGTATTGAATTACAAATAATGAATTCAACTATTGAAAACATTATTAATAATTAAATTGATTATATCAACTCCCACTATCTTATTTAAATCATACACTCCTAAAATAAGATTTAAACATTTTGTTGGATTTTAGAACATTTGTGGATAATTGAATTCTCATCTATAATTAATTAACCTCACATAATAGAAATCTTGCTTAATTAAATTCAATGAATAAAGAACTTTTCTTTTCTGTATCACATACAAGACTCAATTCATTCTTTTACCCTAATTTCAGATATTTCATATAATATAATTCTTGGTATCCTACACTAGTTATATTCAAACCACTGTACTTTCCTAAATAATATTCTTATCCCAACCTCACATAATAGAATTCTTGGTATCCTACACTAGTCATATTCAAACTACTGTACTTTCCCAAATAATATTCTTATCCCAACCTCACATAATAGAATATTGGTTAAGATTCGAATATCACTGAGAACCAAATAACCAAATTCAAATACAGAAACCTCGTACCCCTTACATAATATAAATCTTGAAATAGAAAATTTATATAAAAGAATCATTAGTTATCCTAAAATGGGAGGCAAACATAATATGATAATTTTTTTAGGAGTTATTAATTAAGCACTCATATTATTCACATCTTATGTGAATACTTGTTCATATTAAACAATTTCATAAAACTGTCTTTTAGGGCCAAGGATTAACATCAGTAATCATTCATCTTATGAACAATTATTACTATTTATACATACATGTATGTTTGTATATCATATATACTTGTATACATACGCATAATTGGTGTTATTATAGTATTTTACTCTTAGTGTCAATTTTTAACTTTACTTGTCATACAAGTAATATATGCTTGATTAATTTGTATTACTTGTCACACAAGCATGCAAAATACTGTTCTGAACAATTTTACTATTACATAAACAGTACTACTATTTATGTGAACAAAAATACTATTTATGTGAACAAAAATACTATTTACGTGCTTAGTCAAAATTATTTGTTGAATAAAAAATTTCATTATTCATGTTGTTTGAATTATTCGTCGCACGAATAATTATTCTAATAATTGAAAAGTAATTTATTATAAACAATTTTGATAAATTATCGAATAATTAATCGAATCGTTTAACAGTTTGGGTTTTTTGACCAAAAATTGATTGGATTGCTTTGTTCAGCCTAGGTTACTTGTCATACTAGTAATCTTGTTGCTTGTAATAATTTGTTTAATTTGTCTAACAAATCAAACAATTTAACTTAAGCTAATTAAAGTATTAGTAATCAAATGTCAATTTTAATGTTTCTTAAAATATTAAAATAAATTTTGGCATATAATTATCAAAATAAATAACATTTAGAATAATAAAATTACCTAAAGTTAATTATATTAACTATAGGCCAATCATTTTATGCCAAAACCATTAATGTATTAATAAGGTATGAATAAAAACATTATAAACAAATTTATAAACATAATCATTATAAAAATAATGTTTAATTAAATGGCCAATCAAAATTTGCCAACCTTTATCAATACATTATTGATAAAATTTGACATTATCCATCAATTACTAAAGAGCCAATCAAAATTAGCCAATATATGTCAATTAATTAAAGATTATATGTATAAATAATATCATGCATCATAAGCCATGTAATTACTTCATTATACATACGTCTTTCACATATAACTTTTGCATTTTTCGAAGATAATTCAATATGGCCGTACCTTTCAAGGTTCACACATGATCAAACTCATTTCATCTCATGAAATTACATGCATTCAAGTAATCAACGAAACAAAAACACAACAATTGTGCTTTATTTCATAAGATGGCCGAATGCATGCATTTCAATTTCCTTCAATTTCAACATATGAAATCAAACATCCATGGTTCCATATTATCATCATATGACTTCACCAATCATATTAGCACATCAAGATGATGAACTATTCATCATCTTCTCCAATGAAACCAAAAGAATTTCCATAAACTCTAAATTCTCCAATTTATACCTAAACTTTAATCTTGTAAAATCAACCATTCCAACAACAAATCAAGCATATAATCAATATCATAACATGCTCTGATGCCATTTGAAAGATGTGATGAGGTAAAATTAAACATCTAGGGTTTATGGCATTTAATCATGCATTTAATCATTATTTTCACAAAATTAATCAATAATACATGCAATTAAGCTAACAATTAGCTTAAGGATGAAGAGAAAAATCTTGAAAATACAAGATCTCCAAGAAATCAAACCCCTTATGTCATCCTTGTCTTGGCCTTTTGCTAGAGAGAAAAAGAGCTTTTCATATTTTTGATAATAATAAAAAATTAATTCCAAAAATTAGGAAATGACCATATATATATATATATATATATTTCTCATTTACTAAAGTGTCATTAGTCTTCTTATCAAAGACAAATAAGCTCAAAGCTTGTCCAACAAGTTTTTCAATAGTAAATATAAAATATCACTTAGGCCCCCATATTTTTAAAAAATTATAAATTAACCACAAATTCGGTCAAACTTGTTTTGACCAAATTTATTTTAATTCCATTTATAATTTTAAATATTGATAGAATATTATAACTTAATTTAAGTCACATTTGGGTTATTAAACATAGCTCTCAAGTTTGTTAAACTATTTAACATATAAACCATTTACATTTTTTGGCCAAATATTATATCTGAGAATACTAACTCTCTTACGGATAATATTTAATCTCTCTTATTGTAAGGATGAATACAAGTTATTGGTTGTGATTTCTTGGGTTCACTGTGGAGTTATTGTCATTGGAGATATGCTCTAGAACTAATCGTGTTATACGGTTTAGGGATATCATCCTTATGTGCATATAACTTTGTAATTAATTGTAAATTAGTTTATGGTTAATAAAATAACATTTATATCATTTGTCTATATAGTTGCGTATATATATATGGATATTATATATAAAATTTAGAATGAGATCACGTGATGTCTTATGACGTCAGGACTCTATCTACAAGGAGTTGTAAATACGAGTACAAAGTCTGAGGTATTATCATATGGGAGTATGATATTGCATGAATGGTATGTTTGATGCTGCTAAGGATTAATGTTTGATGTTAATAGTTGGGTAACGAGTCTCATGTCATAAAAGTATAAACATGAGTAATATGTTGGAGTACGTGTTATTGAACATAACCAAACATGACGAATCACATGAGTGATTATTCACAGTCAATGATACGTCACACGACCGTACTAGTGTTTTACTAGTTCTTTGACTTGAGATGTCACGGCTGCCCTACATACTGAGGCACATCGTTCACTTATGTATATCGCACTGGACTAGCCACGGCTAATTAAAAAAGCTTTATGGCAATGTGTTTAGGTGTAAGATGATAGGTGATGACCAAGATGGAATTTATTGGCTTATATATTAGTACTTGAGATCCTAGGCAAGGATGTCATACATGAGAAATAAAATCTCTAGCCAGAGTACGTATTTTTGGAAAGATGTTTTTGGATACATAATTCCCGTATATGATTTGAGACCTTGTTCTTATGATTGAGTTAGGGGTTTGACAATTCCATGACCCGTACTCGATCAGGAGTCGACCGCAGAGGGACTTTACTATATGTACATACGACTATATAGATTCATTAGTGTTTGGGGATTGTGGCATCTTGCTAAAGGTTGTGCATGATCATTAGGAACTTTGGTTACAAAGAGTTATACTGAAGAGATACGAAGGAGTTCGTGTCCACCCATGTCTAGCTCACAGTGAATCTAGGAGGTTACACACATAGTCGGTTACTTGATGATGGTGGCTATTGCTACTATACAATATTTATTAACTAGTTAATGATACTGTATAGATATTGATCGGATAGCAATTTGATTTATTATTATAAAGAATATATTTCTCGGCTCTAACGAGCTAGCACGCGTATGCATGAAAAATATTTCAGTTTAATTTTGGAATACTGTAAATATGATTTGCAGATGCAATAATATTAATATATTAGTATTATATTTTAATATGAT
>JAXCLQ010070655.1:0-13969 GCA_035584115.1 Cedrela odorata
ATGATTCTAATTTATTTTAATTCAACTAGAATTAATAGAATTCTAGTGGGAGTAATAATATGAACATAAATCAACAATTTGATATTGTATCAATTAAAATTTTTCTCCAATAAATTAATTTGTTAATTTATTAAAATGAGACCTAAAATTAAAATCTCCCTCATATAATATTAGGTTCAATCCTTCCAATGCAGTCAATAATTATTGTCATCTTTGATGGATAATCCAATATCTGTTAGAGTGAGGGTCCTACACAGGGTGTCGTAATCTACTTGACCTGTTTCTTGATAGAAGGTCTTTGGCTTCCAATATCTATTAGGTGAGGGGTTTGATTTCATTCCTATTCAAGAAAAGGCATTGGGTCTAGCCTAACTAGGTTGAGGCACCAATATCTATTAGGTGAAGTGTCTTTTCTTAGAGGAAGATTGATCATATCATGTACAGAGTTACAAATAGAAAAGAGTTTCTGACTTATTGGGCTTACTTGACCAATATCTGTTAGTGAGGTTTGTGAGCTTAATGGGAATATGATCACCCACGAAAACTTGTAATTGGATTACTGTTTTCTCATTGAGGGAATATGAGATAAAATTGAAGTAGTGGGAGAATTATTAGTTTAAAGTCCATAACTAAATAGTATGATATATACTATAATACATTCTGATGTATTTTCGTTTTCTACTAATCATTTTTCTAGTAGGAGAATAATCAGTAACCCTTTTCTCAAAATCCTAGATATCCATAGGCTTACCAGACTTAACTATAAAGTTTGGTATCAGAATCTAAGAATTGTTATGGATTCTGAGAGAATTGGCTACTGAACGGAACAGTGAGCTTGAGTACGCTCTGTATCCGTGAGTAGCGGAAGCGCGACGCACGAAAGAGACTTCTGGGTGCATAACCATTGCAGGGGAGCCATGGTTATCTATATAAACCTGCGGAATAAGCTCCCAATCAATATTGACATGCATACATGCATATTTCAGTTTACAAAACATGCTCTATTTCAAAAACAAAACAAAGAAAAAAAACTAACCTTTAGCCTTGCAATCCGAAACAGCAACTACTACCTTGCTTCCTTAGGTGTCCACATACGTCGGTGTTGACGATGCTGATTCTGGCTTGATTGGGACCTTAGAGCTTTGGTTTAAGCTTCACTAAGTTTACCAAGCTCTCTCTCTCTCTCTAGCTTTTCTCTTCCTCTCTCTTCTGGTTCTTGTTTTGGTTCACAACCAAAACACTACACCAAGCTTTGCTTCACCAAGTTGCTATTAGTTGAAGAAGAAGAAGAAGCTCCTGGTTTCTCAAAACACAGAAGAAAAACGAAAAAAAAATAAGAGGAAAAAAAACCTCTCTTTTCTTATATCTTTTATAACGTATTCTGTGTATATATATATATATATATATGTATACGTAAGCTTAACCCTTAACTTTCTTATTGATCAAATCATTCTACCGACTCCCATAATCATGAATCAACCCACTTGCATTTACAAAATATGACAAAGAGATTAATGCAAGAAGATGAGTCATGATGTTTTAGGTTGGCAATGCCCTCGAGGAAAACTTTTTTACGTCTGAATTATACAAAGAACCTACAAAGTTGAAGTGAGGGGAGGGGTAAGTCTTCGGGAGACTTAGTGAGTAGAAAGAAAATTATTAATAAAATCATTATATACATATATTTTAAGGAACTAAGAACTGAACATAATCATTTATCCGTTCATTACATATACATATATAGTACCATCGTATACCAATATATATATATAAATATTATGCGCATACATCCTTGTCTGGTCCATGTCCAATGCTATGCACTTGATTGCACAGAGGGACATTCCATACCAGGGCAATGGAAATATATATATATATATATATCATAAATAGAGAATTTATATCAAAATCATATTTGGCCTCCTTATGGCCTTAATCTTATATAACTTATCAACACTTCCAAAAGTAATTAATAACTCAACACATCATTTCCATATACATAATTATAATCATGAACATAATTATACATATCACATAAAAAAATAAAGAAAGTATAGGTATTCCACTCATAAGTCTTGTGGTCACTATTTGAACAAAGTTCGGATCAATGGGGACTAGACTATTTATCACTCAAAGTATCTATAATGCGGTATTAATGAATATCGTTAGAGAAATCGGAGCAATAACATTTACGAGCTAATGCATAAAATACTAAATATGCTTGAATATATCCGAAATTTAGGCCTATATAACTAACATTACTCAAGATCTGATGGAAATTAAGTCAAACTAAGCGAGCATAACTAAGGCATAAAAAGCCTTACTTAATGTTAATGACAGGGCTACACAGAACAACCACCTTGTCAGCTTTGCTGTGAACTCATCCAAAAAGTTATGAAGCTTTATTTGGGATATGTCATACACCTATGTGTCTAATTTCTATAGCCTCTTACAGTACCTCATTCGAAGTTCTAGAACTCAACTTATGTCTATATGACTGGACATTGTTCCAGTGAACCTCAATTTCGGGTATAACATAATTCAATACAAAGATGGTTCATAAATCACAATTAAATCATCCATAAGGCTTTAATCATCATTAATAAGTACTAGGAGTGTAATTAAATACATAATTGATTCCATTATACTAAAATCCTCAATTTAATCTTCATAAACCATTACCAATACATCCATCATCTTTAATATACATATCATTAACCCATAAACCAATTTCCTAACTAAAACCTAACATAAAATTTTAAGTTCACAATATAATAAACAAATCAGCATCAAAATCTATCAACCAAAATCAATAAATCAAACTCACCTATCTTCCTTTTCCTTTCACTTTCTTTCTTTCTTCCTTTCTTTCTTTCTTCTTTCCTTTCCTTCTTTCTTCCTTTCCTTCTTTCTTTCTTCCTTCCTTTCTTACTTTCTTTCTTTTCCTCCTTGGTCGTTTCCTCCTTATTTCCCTTTCCTTCTCACATTTTCTCCTCTTTCTTTCTTAAATTGAAAACTAACTTTTAATTTAATAATTTATTAATTAATCAATGGCCTAGATTAAAACTTGTAATCCAGTGGCTACTATTTTGCCAACTTGCTTCCACTTTACTTGGCCAAAAATAAACCAAACTTTTTAATCTAATATATGACCAAAATTAAACCAACACATTAGACAAATGGAGGTGTAGGATTGAAAGCAAAATGAATGGCTAGGATTTGAAGAAAATAAATGGGCGTGGATTTCATACTTGGGCCTAGGTATGGTTCATGAACCAAATTTCTATTCTTGGACTTAAAACATAATTCTTAGGCTTAAACAAATCATTAGGCTTAAAATTGACTTACACACTTAAACCTACTCAAGTCTAATTTCACTTTATTCCAACAATGCCCATAGAAATACGGGATATTACATTTGACCAACCTTAGATGGATAAGCCTATTGATGCAGATGAACTTATTCATATGGATAAACATGTCCAATTTGATTCTCAGCCTTCTGTAGACCAACCTCTTCGAAGAACTTCTAGATCTCGTCCTCCGCAAAGATATTTCTTCCTTTCTGATAATGATTTTGAATCATTTATGATAAAAGAAGATATGTAGAAGACAGATCCTAGAACTTATGAAGAGGCGATATTAGATATCGATTATGGAAAATGAGTTGAAGCCATAAAATCTAAAATGGACTTCATGTAGGCTAATCAAGTATGGTCACTTATTGATCTTCTAGAAAGAATTATTCCTATTGGCTATAAATGGATTTACAAAAGAAAAATTGGTAAAGATGAAAAAGTCGAGACTTATAAAGCTAAACTAGTGGCAAAGGATTATATTAAAAAATAAGGTATTGATTATGAAGAAACCTCAGTAGCTATACTAAAGTTCATTTAGATACTACTTGCTACTGCAGCTCATTATGACTATGAATGTAAAGAAAACATATCTCAATGATTTCATTAAAAAGACCATATATATACAACAACTTATAGGGTTTGTTTCATTTATAGATAGTCATAAAGTAAGTAAGCTGCATATATCAATATATGGATTAAACCAAGCTTTCAGAAGCTGGAATATACGATTCGATGATGCAGTCAAATCGTTTGGCTTCATTAAGAATATTGATGAACCTTTTGTCTAAAAGAAAGAGACTAACAATGCTATCATATTCCTTATATTGTATATTAGATGACATATTTCTCATAGGAAATGATTTGAGCATGTTAACTAAGGTGAAATTATGGTTATCTAATGTGTTCTCCATGAAAGATCTGAGAGAAGCGACCTATATTTTAGGAATTCATCTCTATAGAGATAGAGTGAAACGAATAATAGACCTTTTCCAAGAGTTCGTACATAGATAAAGTACTGAAGAAGTTCAGTATGAATTACTTTAAGAGGTTTCTTACCCTGCAATCATGGTTTTCATCTCTCAAAAGAGACGGAACTCAAGATTGAAGTTGAGCGAGAACGTCTAAATAGTATTCCTTATGCTTTGGCAATAGGTAGCCTTATGTATGTTATGCTATGTACAAGTCCTAATATAGTGTATGCTATAAGTATTACGAGTAGATATCAAGAAAATCTTGGAGAACAACATTGGACTGTGGTCAAAAGAATCCTTAAGTACTTCAGAAGATTTAAGGATTTAGTATTGACTTATGAGAGAGGTAAGTTAAAAATTGAGGGTTACACAAATTTGAATTTTCAATCAAATGTGGATGATAGAAAGTCTATTTATACATTTGTATTCATCTATAATGGAGGTGCTATCGGTTAGAAGAGTTCCAAATAGACTACTGCAGCTGACTCCATTACAGAAGTTGAATATGTCATTACTTTTGAAGGTGGGAAAGCGGTTATCTGGATTCGTAAGTTTGTGAGTGAACTCGGAGTGGTTTCTTCCATACTTGATCTAGTATCTTTGTACTATGACAATAATGAAGTTATAGCACAAGTTAAGGAACCTAGGTCTCACAAGAAGTCTAAACATATTTAACGTAAATATCACTTGATCAGAGAGTTTATTGCTGATAAATAATTGATCGTACAAAAGACTCCGTTAGCAGATAATGTGACGGACCCACTGACTAAACCTATGACACAACAATAGCTAAATCACTATCTTAAGAAGATGGGTATCGAGTACCACAAAGATTAGCTTTAGTGCAAGTGGAAGTTTGTTGGACATATGTTCTAGAACCAATCATATCATAAGGTTCAAAATACTAATCATTTGTATATATATTTTTGTAATTAGTTGTAAAGTTGTTTACAAATAATAAAATGACAATTATTTCATTTTGTATTTGCTCAGTTGCTTATTTTAATTTTATATTTAATGCAAAATGAGATTTCATGATATATTATGTGTCGAGACTCTATCTACAAAGAGTTATAGATATAAGTATAAAGTATTCAATTTAAATACATTCGAATTAGTTCCGGTTAAGGTGATGTCATTAGGGACAATAACATTGTATGACTAGATTGTTTTCTTGCAACCACTGATTAGTATTCATGTTAATAGTTGGATGACGTGTCTTTTATCACAAGATCATAAACATGGGTAATACGTTTGAGAATGTGCTATTGAACATGAACAGTTAATGATACGTCACATAGCCGTACTAATGTACCACTAGTCCTTTGACTTGAGATATCACGACTACCTTTTGCACTGAAGTACATCGTTCACTTGTGTATATTGTAGTGTGAAACACTTGAGCTTTTTTTTGTAGAACTCATAGTTATGATTGTAAATATACTTGTTAAAGTATTGAGTGTAGAATTGAAATTTCATTATTAGCAAGGTTATTTTTGAGATTTTAGCTTATGGATAAATATATACATATGTAATTAAGTGGACTAGTATTATATATACATAATTTGGGCTCAATTCAATTAAATTAAGCCCAAGCCCAAGCCCAAGCTTATGTGTGTGTGTATATATATATATATATATATACTAAAATGGGCCAAAGCCTAAGCCCAAGTATAAATATATATATATATATGTATATAACAAAGTAAAATAAATAAATAAATAAATAAAATATTAGGTTTTTGTTTAAATTCTCTACAAAATCCTAGCCATCCATTTGCTTTAAGCATAGCCATCTAGTTATCACAATTCTAGGCATGTTTTGTAAAATGGATAAAGATGAACATAAAACCTAAGTTAGTGGGAAATGTGGTGGCTAAATGTGGTCTATTGGATTTGGTAAAGCCATCCTAGCCATCCATGTATTTTATTAATTAAATTAATTAATATTTGGTGTTAGTTAGTGGAAAATGTGGTGGAGAAAGGATAGCCATTGGATTTGATTGAAGTAATCCAAGCCATCCATGTATTTTAAGAAAATTAGAATTAATTAATATTTAATAAAAATTAGGTGGAAAAATGAGAGCCATTGGATATGATTGAAATAATCCTAACCTTCCATATGTTTGATGAGTAAAATGTTAATCTTTAACTTTTCAAAATTGAAATGCAAAACAAGGCCAATGTAGAAGACAAACCATCTCTACATTATTTTCAGTTATTTGTTGAACATGAAATGTACGTATATATATGTATTTGAGCATATTAATAGTGAAATCCCAATATCATTGTTTAAAAAGTGTGTGCATGTATGTATATAGATATATGTATGTATTTACTCCCTAAGAATAGTTGTATACTCACCCCTCATAATTTCAGCTTTCAGGTAAGGTGCGCTAGATCTCGTAGGGTTAGTGATAATATCAGAGAACCCACGACGCACTATATAGGTTTTCCCCTAGACTCATTATGTACTTGAGTCTACTGGATGTACTTGTTTTGGTGATATATTTTCATTTGAAAAATTGTTAAATATTTGTAAAGTAAATGATTTTGTAAATGTTTATGTTTTGTTCAACCTAAATGGAAAATGATTTTCATAATGTTATTTTTATGAATGAATAATTATTGTGGATGAATTGATCATAGAGATCAATTCTTTGATGGTGATCCCATAGATAAAATCTATTATTTATAAACTATTTTCAAAATAAAATGGGTTGATAAGAAAGTCTTACATGCTCTTTTAATATGGTCCGGTATAGAAGATTATGATAAGGGTCTGTGGTGATTGTTATGGGTAGACCCTTGGATCGGAGCGTGACACATAGAGACAAAATAGTCATTGCATGACATCCATTTTTCACACATGCATTATTAAAGATTAGTTGACACATTTTCAAGGCTTAGTTGAGCTTAAGTCAACTCATGATAAGTGATAAAGTATGATGAAAGTATTGATTTAAGTTAGATTTAGCATATATTGGGTTTTGTGCATATTGCCCTACGCTGACACACTCGGTGATCTCACTAGTTAGTTAGTGAGCAAGGTTAAGGGACAGCATCCTTGCAGAGGTTGAGGGGTAGAGCTCCCTAAGAAAAAAATAAATAATATATAAATATGAGATTTCAACTTAAAAGTTTGTGAGAATCGCGAGTTGAGCCAAAGAGATTGATACATGGAATAGAAGTATCGATATATGTACCAAAGGATCGATACTTATGAAGAAAGGTATCGATACTTAGCAAGTCAAAGACTTAGAAAGAAATTACAAGTTGACTAGATTGATACATATGAAGAAAGTATCGATATATTTTAAAATAGAGAGTTTGTAAATAATTACAAGATGGACCATATCGATACCTTCATCAAAGGTATCGATACTTGGCAAGTTAGAGAGTTAAAAAATATTTACAAGATGAACCAAATTGATACCTTTAATCAGAGAGTTGAAAAATATTTACAAGGCGAATCAAATTAATACCTTCATTAAAGGTATCGATACATGAAGGCAAATATATCGATACTCGAGATTGAAGAAAATTCTATAATCGAACTTTCATGAACGGATTGATACTCAATCTAAACGTATCAAAACCTAGCCAAAAAGTATCGATACCCAATCCAAAAGTTTCGATACATGACGCAAATTTGGATAAAATTTGACGGGTAATTTGATCTTTTTACTTATATTTATAAATACCCATGAGGGGGGAATTAATTCTAGTGTTTCTTCATTCATTCATTTCCTTCTCTCTCTAAAACACACTTATCTCTCTCACACTCTCTCTTTGATTTCTTTCAAATCTATCTTATTCTTACAAATGTATGTTACCAAGTGATTAACTAACCTCTCCTTTACAAATTGGTACCGATTTTAGACCAGAAACAGCAAGGAAGGAAACTAGGTTTTCAAAGGACTTTGGAAATTTTTTTGATTAATTTGTGTTTTAAGGTTTCTATAGACTTCTACAGGCTAAAGATGCAATGCCTGCAATTTTGAAAATTTAATCGAATAATTTGATGTTATTTGGTTAATTAAAATTTCATCTAACTTAAAATTTTTGGGTGAATGATTAAATTTTGGACTCAAAATAGTGTTATTTATTTAAGCCCAAATTTAATTTCATAAAATTGGGTTATAACTAGATTTTGGATTAAGGACAGTGCTTTAATTAATTTTGGTTTTTAATTGGGAGTAAAACGAAAGTTCTTCAAAATTATGAATTATATTTAGAATTTTAAAAAGAATAGGGGCCTAATTGAAATTTTACTTATCCAAATAAAACAATTTGAACATTCATCCGTATTCTTCTTCATTCTAGTATCTATTTTTCATCATTTCCAAGAATCTTTCCTCTTCTTCTCTCTCACAATTTTCTGCCAAATCACTTCAGATTCGAGCAATTTTCTTTAAAATCTAAGTTACTAGTAAGTCATTTAACACATTCAAAGCTTAAATTTTCGATTTGAAGCATGAAGTGAAATTAGAGTTACTATTTATCTGAGAAATTTGCACTTAATTTTGCATAAGAAATGTTAGATTGTGTTGAATTAGAATAGAAAATAAAAAACTGGGTTGATTTAGCATTGATTTAAGTGTTGTTTGGAAGAAATTTGAGTATTTTCTCTCGGGTGCTAGAGAGTTTTTGAAAGTGTTGCAATATTTTTGAAGGAAGTGCTACAGTGTTTTGAAGGTTCTACAGTAATTTCAATTTGAAGAGTAACTGTTCGCATGATCCTTTAATCTAAACAGTAACTGCTGCTACAGTAAATCCATATATAAACAGTGTTTGCTATAGTACTCCGGTATAAACAATCTTTGCTACAATACTCTCATGAACAATTTTTTGCTTACAATAGTTAAATTCAAACCACATTTGTTTGCTTAGGTAAAAATGTGTAAATTTAGGGTAGTCGAAAATGTGAATTAAAATAAGTTAGCCATGTGAATTCATTGTTGAAAATAGAAAAAAATGGCCTGGGTTAATTAAACTTAGTGAAATACATTAAACTAAAAAAATTTAAACACAAACTCCAACGAATATTGCATTTAAAACTTTTAACTTAATTATTGAATAGTAGAAGACATGATTTATATATTTATGGTTTTACACTACAAGAATCTGGGAGAAGGACCAAGTTAGGCGGAAGGATCATTAGTGGGAGTGGTTACCCTCCCCTTATACTAAGTAAATCGTGCATGTAATTTTATTATTTTTGAAATAATATGATATCTAAGCATGTGTTTGAAAATAATATGAAAATTACAAATTTTGAATGTTTTATATGTTGATATCAAATTCATAAAATGATTATTGGAAATGATGTCGATGTGTGAATGTTTATGAATGAAAATGATTTTATGGCTCTAGTCGTTAGTTAATGTTTATTTTGATTTAGCCGGGCCTCGTGTCAAAAGCGGAACTTGTGAGCTATTCATAATTATATTTAACATACTATGCATATTTATGTTATGTAGGAAATGGAAAGAATGTCTGCTTTAAGTGGAATACGTGATCACATTCTAAATCCGGGTCACCGTGGGTGCAGGTGACACTAATAGACTGAGTCATTTTGAAAATGTCTGTACTATGAATTGGTTTCTTTGTAATTGAAAAGTTTGAAAATGGATTGATCTATTTGAGTATGTATATTCAGTACCGCATCGATATGTACAAACTTGCATGGTTTGCTTACTGAGATTTTATCTCACTTTTTATTATAAAAATTTTATTTTTCAGAGAATAATATTTATGAAGGAAGAAAAGAGGCGTACGCAAGTGGTTAGTCGTAGAATAAATTTTGGTTATAGGTAATTAATGAAGTAATTATAAGATTGAGAACTAGTTATGTAGATAACTCTTTGTATATGTAAGGAATTATAAAATGGTAGACATTTAAGAATCATGTAATAGTAATACACTTTGTATAAAATGATGTAGCATTATGTAGTCATGATTGATTAAGTATGAGAATGGGGTGTTACAGAGTGGTATCGGAGCTAAGGTTTGAGGTTCTGTAAACTCTAAGTGATGAGATAATAATTTGAGGTTCATAGATATTATGAATGACTAAAAATTTGAGTATATAGACATTCAGATTAATTGGGAAAGAAAGGTTTGTAATTCAGAGAATCAATGAGAAAAAATCATTATGGTAATGAGAGATAAAGAGGAAAGTATCAATACATGTAAAGAAAGTATTCATACATGTGAACAAAGTATTGATGCCTGTGAATAAGGAATCGATACTTTGTAAGTCAGAAAGTTCAAAATTTATTTACGAACTTGCTTATATCAATACCTTAAGGAGAAGGGATCGATAGATGAAGGAAAATGTATTGATGATTAATGTCAAAGGAATATTCAGAACCAAATTTAATGAACGGATCGATAACAAGGCTTAAAAGTGTCAATACATTGCAAATCAGAGCTTAAGTTAGGATTTTGTAGACTTTGGTTACTTAATAAAAAAACTAAGCGAACTTTTTAGTTAGTGCAGTTTTAACTTCGGTATATTTGTGATAAGTTTATGGAATTTATTATATTTGGTTTTGGTTTGTAGATATGGTAAGGACAAAGTATGATCAATGGACTAGTATAAAATATAAGTGAAAATGGTATGATTGGTAGAGCTTTCGTAAAGGACTTGATAAATTTGTATATTATTAGGAAAAGGGTGAAACTAGCAAGAACTATTCTCCGTTATTCCCATATCGATCCGGGTCCACAGGTGATCAAAGAAGTGAAAAAGAAAGCCTTCCCAAGAATGCGGATGTATGAAAAGGGTGTGAATTGTAATAAATTAGTAATGAACCGTTTGTATTGGAATAGGAGGTATCACAACACCTATAACACGAATAGGTGCTGGGTGAAGATATTAAAGAGGTATCACAACATCTATAATACAGATAGGTGTTGGGTGAAGATATTAAGGGAAACCTTTCCCATGAAGACTAGTTCAAATGAGAAAAATAGCAATAAAGGATCGAGAAGATTAGATCCTTAATTGAATGACATGAATGAACTCTTTAAACCCAAGATTGTTAAAGTTAAAATGGCAAAATGGTAAAATAAATAAATAAAATAAAATAATAGATTTAGAAATTTAGAATTTGGAACCCAAGATTATTACAATAATGAAAATATAGTTTTATTATGTCCAAGTGTGATTTGATTTCTATTTCATTGAAATTGATGTTAATGCTTGAATCATGTTAGAAAAGTTTATGAAATAGCATATATTTTGGAGGACGGAACAACTGTTGCATAGTTAAAATGGGTATTCCATCAAGTATACTTATAATTTCATTGGGCAATAAGTTTGTTGAAATAGTTATTTTCCATTACATGATAATTAAACAGATTAGTATGGTATAATTATAGAAAAAAAAATTTTTGTTGCGAGTATTGTGGGAAATCGCATCCCGAAATTAGTTACGAAGAGTTGGGGGCTTGCTTCAGTTGTAAGAAGTAAGGGCATACTATTAAGGAATGTTTAACTAGGAGAATGAGTAATAAAGATAGCATGGGGGAAAGTCAGAATAAAAGACAGAAGGTACAGGGATGAGTTTATGCTCGGACCAAGCAAGATGCGTAGGCGTCCAGTGAACTGGCAACAAGTATTGCAGTTCTTTTAACCAAAAGGTTAAAATATTTGATTTTGGGGCTACATATTCATTTTTGGCTTATACTTTTTGTTTATTCTTCTAATAAAATAAATTATGTTTGTTACTACTCTTATGGATAAAATATAGTTATAAATTATATTTACAAAGATTAAAAGATTAGTTTTGAAGATAGCAATATTATAGTTGATCTATTGCTATTGAAGATGCACAATTTTTACATTATCTATAAAACCTGAAATTTTGATATAAATTAAAATTATTAAAATTTTAAAATAATGGCAAGGTATTGATAACACGGAATTAAGGCATAAAATATTATATACCTAATTAGGCGATTACGATTATCACCATGAATTTTTTTGTAAATAAATTTTGTTGAGACTACATAGAGTATGGAAGTTGTAAAAGTTTATGAGGAAATAAATTTTAGAAATTTATAATTTAATAAGGTTAGTTGATTTTGGGTCAAGAATATTATATAAGTCTAAAATTTAAGTTTTAATAAATAAAAATTTAAAAATTCAATTAAGCTAAATAAAGGACCAATACATTTAATTACCAATTTTGGGTTATTTTATAAAATAATTTTTATGCTTTAATAAATTACTACAAAATCATTTAGAATGGGGCTTAATGAAATTAAACAAAAATAAAGCCCAATTATGTTAAAACATAGACCAAAGCTCAATTCTCTATATTATTTAGAATAAGCCCAGTTTAGTTTATTTAGAACAAGCCTAAGATGTATTTAGAAATGACCCATTTCTTGAGCTTTCTTCATGTTTCTACATAAATCAAAATTATAAGAGAAAATAAAAAGAAATTAGAAAAAAAAGGGAGAAACAAAAAACATATACGGGAAGAACCTAGAAGGAAGAATAATAGTTGAGAAGAATAAAAATGGGGGGAAAAGAGATGAAGGTGTGGCTGAAAAGAAGAAGAAAGAAGAAAAATTATGGTGAAAAAATAATAAAAGAAAGAAAAGGAGGAGAGGAGATGGATTGCCGAGCCTGGATTAGGGAATTTTCGATTTTGGTTTGGAAACAAGAGAGAAGGAAAACGTGAGGGAAGTATATGAGAAGAAAAGAGAGAGAAATTTAGAGTTTAGAATAGTTCCATCAACAATTGATGGTGAAAATATAATAATTGGCTCTCTCTTGCTCAGATTCTTGCATTCAATTTTCACCACCAAGTTTAATTTGTAGCCATGACTAGGTATTGGGTTAGCCAAGGTAATAAATGAGGCAAGTTCTTGCTTTGAATGATCAAAAGAGTAAGTATGAAGTGTGTCTAGTCATCAAAGATGTTGAATATTTTATTTCTTAATCCTATATGTATCTCTGAATTTTTTCATGTTTCCCATTATTTCGGTTGCAAATTTAGTATTTATGTTATAGCATGAATAAAACCTAATTAGTAGTTACATAAGAATCCTTTGGTACCTTGTGAATTTGAGACATAGAGGAAAAGAAGGAAAATGGGAGATAGATGAGAGGACGGACGGAAAACATGGAAGACAAAGAAGTTTCTGAAAAATGATTTGGAAGGATGGGTAAGGAGAAAATGACTTTGTTTTTTTTTTTTTTTAATGGAAAGGAGAAACAACATATGGGGCTGATAAAAAGGAAATAGAACATGAGAATGGTAGAAGGTGGTGAAGTTAGAAGCTGGTCGTCTTCTAAGGATCCTACAATATTTGGTTTTGGGTTAATAATAATAATAATAATAAATATATATGGCAGTGCTCTGCCAAGTATGGAGGGATCATTTGCGGCTATCGGGAGCTTTCTATCTAAACAAAATTCTGGTCTAAATTAAAGCTTGGTAAGTTGATATATTATGATCTATAAGTTGTGTTTGTGTTATATTTGTGTAAATGCTTTTTCATATACACTGCGACTATTTTGTTTCCAAATACTAGAAACATAATATTTGTTAGAGATATGCCCTAGAACCAATCGTGTCATACGGTCTAGGGATATCATCCTTATGTATATATAATTTTGTA
>JAXCLQ010070656.1:0-13965 GCA_035584115.1 Cedrela odorata
TTTTTAAATGATATTTAAAAATAAATTAGTTTTTTTAGTTTAGTGCTTTTAAATTGGTAATATATATTACCAATTTATATATTACCAATTTAAAAGCACTAAACTAAAAAAACTAATTTATATATTTTAAAAAAATAGCAATTTAAAAGAAAAAAAGAAAAAAATGTTAAATAGAATTATTTTTGAATGATTTTAATATATATATATATATATATTGTTTAATTATGTTGATTAAATTTATTTTATTTCTGGGTTAAATGGATAAAACTTATTTTATTTAAGCTTGAAATGCTAGATCTAGGACGATGCTTAAGAGAATTTGAACTATCATTTGTAAATTCAAAACTTAGGAGTTTCCTAGAAATCTTGGTGAACGGAAGGTGTTAACACTAATTTTTTGACTTTAAGATGTCAACAAGCAAAACCTTTATCCTCGGCTCCTCGATTTATTGTCTTTTATAAAACAAAACGAATGTCAAAGGTGTCGGTGTGTAACTAGCAATAACCCTTTGATACTTAAGTTAGTAGTATTTTACTAGACCAGCTATCACAAATAAATATAACGTCTAGAAAGAAAAACTAGAAATTGAATTGAGAGAGTGTATCTATGATTTTTTTGTTGTCCCAGTTGACAACACCCAAGAGTATGGGTGAATTGGGTTATTAAATATTTTAATGCTTAATGAAATGCAAATTTGAATGCATTGCAATAATAATAATAATAATAATAAAAGAGTAAAGAGAGAGATTGCAAACAGAGATTTTATAATGATTGGGCAAGTATGACCTACATCCACTCTCTTGGTTTTTGCTCTACACTGATGTTTGACAATCTCTTTGTTATACAGGTAAAGTGAAACTCAATACAACTATTTTTTGTACGGTAAAAGGTAACATTACACTTTCTTTCAACGAGTAAAGAGAAACCCAATAAAATTTTCTTTTTCACTAAGTGAAGATAAACCCAGCAAGAATCATAAATAACTTTTATGTTTTAAATTTAACTTTCTCACAAGAGCTGATAACACAATAAGCTCAGACAATTAATTTTTCCTGACGGAATAATTACAAAATAAATACAGTAGAGAGAGAAAGTTATTTTCATGTTGAAGATGAAGAATATTCACTTGATAATATGTCAATATTCTCTTGTTGTTCTTCTAGTCTAAACATCTTCTATTTAAACTGATTAACTTGTGGAGACGCTTGTGTCTAATGACTTACTCTGGCACAATTAATGTTCACATTAAATGTGGCAAAAGTTACCATTACGCTTGAAAACGATGACATGTATCAATCTCTTTGGATTAGGTATCGATTCGTTCATTTAAAATTTGAATCTGAATTTTTCTTCAACCTTGAGTATTGATCCCTTTGCCTTCATGTGTCAATCTGGGCTATTTCGTAAATAATTCTAAAGTCTCAAACTTGACTTGTATCGATCTATTCTGATGAAAGTATTGATTTGAGTCAAGTTGTAAATATTTTCGAAGTCTCTGACCTTAAAAGTATCAATCCATTCTTCATATGTATCGAGCTAGGGAACTTGGTAATTTCTTCCGAAGTCTCGAACTTGACATGTATCGATCCTATCCTCATATGTATTGATCTGATAAACTTGGTAATCTTATTCGAAGTCTCGGACTTGACATATATCGATCATGTCCTCATATGTATCAATATGGTTAACTTGATAATTTTATTTAAAGTCTCGAACTTGACATATATCAATCTTTTGAACTCTGAATATCGATCTTTGTGAAAGTATCAATCTGCATCCTCAGGGTATCGATCATAGCTCCATGTATCGATACTATATGCTTAGACACAGATTTCTCAAAGCAAATTATTTAGTTTTATTCATACACATAAATCATATACAATTTTCTTAACATTTAACATATTCAAATATATATCAATCTATTTAATATGCATTTCACAAGTGAAATTGACATCTTTACAAATTTGTTCATTATTAAAAATATAAAGGCATTCAATATCAAGCTTTCTATATATCTTCATTTTTTGGTAGCATAACAACTTATTTTTTCATGTCCTCTTTCTTATGGATGAGCTTTCCTTTTTATAGACCTTGATCTGACAGTTATAAGGGGTGATATGCCGCAACTTTCCTATTCGTGGATGGTTGCTCAAGTAGTAAGTGGTTGAATAAGCCTATGTGTCCTCTTAAATAGTGGATGTTATTGTCAAATAAGGCTTGGTCGTCCAAGTTGCAACTTGACCGTGTTTTTATGGCAAGGTTTTGGAGCTTGGCCATAACCTGGTCATGTATTGGCGATAACCTGGTCATGTATTAGCGAAAAGGATCTAGAGCTTCGTCGTCTAGGCAGCAAGATAGTCGTGTCTTGGTGACAAGATATTATGACCCTTGGCCACCTAGACAGCAACCTAGCCATGTCTTGGCACTAAATTTTTGTCTTCTTATCTCACTTAATTGAGCAATTTATTACTCTTTAACATGTATCATATATATTTATTCATTCTTTATATAAAACTTTTGTATAGTTGTATAATTAGCAAGCGATTAGGTATATATATGTTAATTTCAGTAAGCTGTATATGGTGATTAGTGAGTTAGTTACAAGTTGTCAACCTTGTAACATTCTATTTAATGGAAAAAGTCTCTGCACCGAGATATACTTTTAAAAAAATCTCTTTCATTTTGATATGGTATCAGAGCTAAAACTCTGAAACATTGGCTATCTAATTTATTTTGCATATTAAATCGTGTTGTTACTAGTTGTCTAGATTCTAGTTCTTAGTATTATGTTCTCGACTATTCTTATCCTGATATTCTGTTATCTTATTTGATATCTTAGTCTATTTCTTGGTAGCGTCATATCCTCAGAACGAATTGAAACATTTTGTGTTCAGTTTAATGGAAAGAACTACTATGTCTAGAAATTTCAATTCCAAATCTTTGTCAAGGGAAGGAAATAATAGGGTCATATTGATGAGACCAATCCCTCGTTTATTAACCATGAACCCCAAAAATATACTTGAGCTAACGTCGAAAGCACTTCATGAAATTAATCTTTATCTAGCATTTTCTTAGTAGATCAATAGTCCCCTTCAAATGCTTCACGTGATTCTCGATGTATATGGACTTAGTTATCATATCATTCACATAAACCTCTATTGTTTTTCCAATTAAAGATTTAAATATCCTATATACTAACCTTTTATATGTGGCTCTGACATTTACTAAACTATATATATATATATATATATTTGTAATTAATCTTAAACAATTTTATAATTAATTGTAAAGTTGTTTACAATTAATAAAGTGACATTTATATCATTTTACATTTATAGTTGCTTTAATTTATAAATAATGTAAAATGAAATCTCGTGATGTATTATGATGTCAATACTCTATTTACAAAGAGTTGTAGTTATAAGTACAAAGACTTTAATTTGAATACATCTAAATTAGTTCCCAATTGAGGTGATGTTATATGGGAGTATGATATTGCATGACTAGTATGTTTGATACTACTAAGGATTAGTATTGGATTCTAATAGTTAAGTGACAAGTCTCATATCACAAGAGCATAAACATAAAAAATGCATTGAAGAATGTGTTACTGAACGTGACTAAACGTAATGGATTACATGGGTAATTATTCACAGTCAATAATACGTCACACAGCAGTACTAGTATAACACTAATCCTTTGACCTGAGGTGTCACAGCTGCCATCTGCACTAAGGCACATCATTCACTTGTATATATTGCATCGGGCTAGTCACGCATGGTGAAAGAAGCATGTTGGCAATGTGTTCTTAGTGTATTAGAACATTTAATGACCAAGATGAAATCTATTGGCTCAAATATTGAAACTTGAGATCCTAGGCGAGGATGTCATATATGAGAAATGAAATCTCTAGTTAGAGTACATGTTTCCAAAAAAGTATTTCCGGATACATGAATCTTGTATATGTTTTGAGTACCTGTTCCTATGATCGAGTTAGGGCTTTGATGATTTTTTGACCCGCACTTGATCGAAAGTTGGCAGTAAAGAGACTTTAGTACATGCATGTACGACTATATGGGTTTATATTGAATATTGATTTATTCGTGTCTGGAGATTGTGACATATTACTATAGGTTGCTCATGATCATTGTGAACTTCAGTTACAAGAAGTTGTACCGAAGTAATGCGAAAGGATTCATATTTGTTCATGTCCAACTCATGGTAAACTCAGGCGGTCACACACATTAACCGATTACTTGATGGTGATGGTTATTGTCATTATACAGTATTAATTAAGTTAGTTAATGATATTATTCTGATACTTTGATAGGATAACAATTTAATTATTTATTGTAAAGAATTAATTTTTCGGCTAATACATGCTAGCACACATATGCGTGAAAAATATTTCAGTAATAATTCAGATTACTTAATTATGATTTATGGATATATAGAGACTTGGAAAAGATATTTTATTATAAGAATATTAATAAATAAATGATTTATTTATTAATAATTAAATAATTGTTATTTGATCAAATGAATTATTGGTTGATAAATGACACTATATGATGTTGTCAAGTGTCAAATTCTTGATTAAATCTTGTCCATTCATTTTTCAATTAATTGCTAATATTAATTCTTTAATTATGATTAAAGAAATTAAAAAATAAAACAAAGGTATCTTTTGCATTTAATGTTTGAATGTAAAAAATTGTAAGTAATTATTGTACTTTAATATTCATATATGTTAATATTAAAATGTAATCATTTTATTTTATTTTATATTGTATAAAATAAAATATATATCTCTCTTTTATTCTCACCTTTAGCAAATAATTTATATTAATATGATTAATATAAAATATGCTAGATATTTACTATTTATTAATTGAATTAATGGAATTGAAATAGATTTTGGAATCCACGGGTGAGAGTAAGCCACATGTAACCATTCTATTGATTTGGAAAATTAAATGAATAGGTGAAAAGAAAGAAAACGTGGGTTTTTTGTTTTACAGAAAATAATTATCAGTTTTCAATTGAGAATTGAAACCTAAACAGTGTTCTTTTTCTTCTCCCTTTTGCCGATAATGTCATTATTAAATAGTGAAGGATTTTGTTTTAAACAAAATTCATACAGAAGAAAGAAAAGAACAAAGAGAGAAATGAAGAATAAGAAAGGAATGAAAGAGTTTCATGTGTTTCATTCTCTTCCAAAAGAACAAGCAGAAGTTTTCTAATAGTAAAAAAATTTGTTATAAGTTTCTAAACACGAATCCGAGTAACCGGAACCTGTCGTAATCAACCCGGTGTATATGACACACCTTAAAGCTAACTGGAATCGTAAGAGCTTGTTCCAGATATTGACATTAAAGTATGTGTACTTTATTTATGTTAATGTTTTGTTTAAATTGTTTAAATTTTAAAATATGCATATGTACATGTCTATGGTCCTTTTGGAGCCTTTTTACACGGTCCGTGTGACGGACGTGGCTCCCTTCCCCTCCGGCGGTTGGGCGCGTCACCCCTCTGCATTGTGCCATTCACTCCTTTATGGTCTACACGCGATTATCATGGTATGTTATCTCATTGTATTGCTTAGTTCCTTTTCACTTTTATCTATCCTCGGTTCCACCACAAAATCTCTCAGGTAATTATTCTTTGTCAAAACTTCAACTTATTTCCTCAACTTCAGACATTCCTCAGTATTGTGCCCATAACTTTGGTGAAAGGTACAATACTTGTTCATATTCCTTGTTCCTAATAGAGTTTTGACCGATCGTAGTGCCGCGAACATACCTTATCTTTTATCCCTTCATTAATTCTATCTAGATGAGTGTTTAAAGCAGTAAACTACTGTTGGTCAACTATTCTTGCCACCCTTCACTCCCGGTCTTATATTGAAGGTGGAAACAATAACCTATTTGATAATTTAGGCCTTTCATTTTTCAATCTTCGCAACGTTTCGTAATTTTGCATACGTGATTGTCCCTTCTATTATGTTGGTTGTTCGTTAAACTGAGCTCTTCCAGTAGTATGTGATCATTATTTAACAATTTTGAAGGTTAACGATGCTCAAACTTCTTTGACTTATTATTTTCCTTCACAAGATTTTTATCACATCTATATCTCGATTTATTTATGTCGTTTTTCCCTCTTTCTTTGCTTTTCTTCTCAACGATTTTCTCCGTAATAACAATTGCATCCTTTGTTTCCTTATACGTAATGTCATATGTCCTCACATGTTTTTTGTGTACTTCGTACCAAAAATCACACATCTTAACTCCCTTTCTCAATCCTTCAAGTATAATTGGGAGGTTGTAAGCTTCCAATTCCAATACTTTAGCATGGTATCTCCTCACATACTCATTCAAGCTTTCACCACTCTTCTATTTTATCATCTTTAAATTGCTCAAATTAGTCAAAGGTATACAAGCTCCATTAGACTCCCTTGCAAGCTCATGGCAATGTTGGCTGAAAGACTTTATACTCCTCAACTCTAGATTCTTGTACCAAAGTCGCGCTTGCCCTTCTAATGTTAATAAGAAAGAATGATGCAACTCTAACTTAGTCAAACCTTGGATATGCATCATCTCATTATATATGTCAATGTGTAATGTTAGATTTGTTTGCCTTATGTAAGCAGTGATTTGCAGTATCTTAAATCTTCTCGGAAGTTTTAAATTCATGATTTCCCGTGATAGTGGTGACTCTATCTTAAATTCGTACTCTTTCTTTCCTCGAATCTTCATTCTCTCTTCAACTCATGGATTTCATCCCACAACCATTTTATTCCTTAGGTAAATTTGTATGTCTTCCTCTCTTTTGCTAACTTCTTCCTCGTTTTTCTCTGTCATTATCCTCTAGTTGACTTCTTGGGTTACATCTGCACTTTGGAGCATTTTCATGGCGTTTTACCATTTCTTCATTCATTTCCCTCATAAATTTGGAATGAGGGATTTGTGGTGTCAAAAAAGCAAAAACCTTATTTGCTCTTTCTATCCTCATAATTGATTTTTTACTTTCTTTTTTAAGCTGCGATAAGCCTTTCAAGTCAATGAATATTCTTCTCGAGTTTTCTACTTGATCCTACATCTTTTTTTAGTTACCATTGTCTATCACAATTATTGTTCTCATTCTCTCTTTTCTCTCCGTTTTTTCTTATTACCTCATTTTGATGATCTTCCCAATGTCTTACTTTATAACTTCACAGCTTTGGGATTATTTTTGAATTGATAGACAATATCTTGCCAAATCTTCATCATCTCCTTCATTGTTTTTGTTTGCTCTTTTAGTTCTCCTTGTAGGGATCTTGTAATCCCTCTTCTATATTCTTTAATATCAGGCCATATAGGGGTATGATCACACAAATATTCGTTGTTAATTTCTTTGAGATTCTGCTTCTACTTCTTCTAGTATTCTTTCCATCTTTTTTCTTCTTGATGTAACCATATTTCAATCAAATTGGTTTTTCGTTTAGTTTTCAATAGATAGCACTAACTATTGACATTGATTTTTCGACTTCAAGATGTCAACAAACAAAACCTTCATTTTTATTTCCTTAGTACCTTGTCTCTTATAATACAAAGCAAATGTCAAGGGTGCCGATGTGTTTCCGGCGATAACCTTTTGATACTTAAGTTAGCAATGTTTTACTAGATTAGTTGCCATAAATAAAAATAGTATTTAGAGAGAAAAATTGAAAATTGAGTTGAAAAAGTGTATTTGTGATCTTTTTGGCAGTATAACCTCGTTTTTCATGTCCTCTTTCTTATGGATGAGCTTGCCTTTTACAGACCCCAGCCAGGTAGTTATGAGAGGTTACCTAACGTAACTTCTTTGTTCGTAAGTGGTTACTCACGTAGTGGGTTAAATAATTCTACATGTCCTTTAAGATAATGGGTGGTTATGTAGAGAACATGGCTTTCCAACTGTTGGTCATTCTCAGGTCCTCGATACCTACACTTATTAGATGACGGCATCATTGAATCCTTGACACTTTTTTATACTAGATGACAGGAAGTAGATACATGTGTATGCTTAGGGTAATAAAAGGTTTTAAAATATATTCATTTATATTCAATTGTGATTAAAGAGATGTCATCTTCAATTGAACATCTAAAAGGGCTTACAGCTTTGAGCTTAATGGATTACTCTAAACTTGATAAATTGCTAATGATCCTGAGAAATTTAAAATCTTTGGAGATCCATTGTGTAGAAAGATCAACGGTTAATCAATTACCATTCTCTATCATGAAGAAGTTAAACAATCTTACAGAAGTTTGTTACTTTGGAGGTAAAGGTTTGGTATTGCCTCATTTACTGAATTTATCTTCCTTTAAAAAACTTTTATATGACCATAATATAATATGATTCCCTAAAGTTTAAGGTTGTGCATCCTTATTGTTTCTTTTTGGATTTAAAGGGAAACAATTTTGAGAGTTTACCTACAAGTATCAAGTAACTTTTTAAGTTCTATGTTGAGATCCCTTTGAATGCATTTGCATGAGCCATAAGTTCAGTTTAAGATAGTCGATAATTGTTTTACAATGCAATACATCTTCTTTTAGCAGGAAAATGAGCATTATGTTATTTGGTTTGGTCTTTCTTAATAATTTTTAATATATGAAGAAAATGTCAACGCTGCCTTCTGGTTTCTACTATATACTTTCCTTGCATTGTTTTTTAATTTTACTATTTATACTTGTATGTAACTTCTCTTGTAACCACCATTTTGATTCGTTAACATGATGATTATAATTCTATTTTATGTGATTGATTTATAAATTTAAGTAATAAGTTTTTGCTTTTGCATTACAAAATAAGTGGTTGAAGTATAATCAAATACAATCATGATTTATTTGGTAGTGTTGGAGGAAAATGTCTCGCTTAAAAATGATAACTGAGTGGAATTGTCCGTATCTAGACAGTTTCAATAGACATCTAACAACGTAAACCAAAAACAAATTAATATTATTAATCATAGATAGCATGCATTAATAGATATCTTATAATATTTAAACATTAAAAAAATTTACATATTGATAACTTATTTAATTGAAAGAGAAATAACATTCAAGTATTTTATTTTATTTTAATACAAAATAATAATAATAAATTTATTTTTTACTTTAGGGAAGAGGTGTAAAAAAACTAAAAATAAATTCACTTAGTGACTATATGGAGTGAGTGTGTCGCTAACACAGCTCCACCAATTAATAAGACAAACTTAACCCATGGTCATTAAGAGAAACTAGAAGCATTTTTACTAACTCGTTAACTACAAATTCCTTATCAAATTGAGAAGCCTCAAAACTTTAGCACTGGTTGTACTCTTGGGCCATGGATTGGGAAATTTAATTGAGGAGAGAATTCCTTTATAAGAAATTTAATTGAGAAGAGAATCCCTTTGTTAATAGGTAATTATTGTGAATGAACATATATAGTTTTAAAGTATAAGCTAAGGAGGAGGATATATATTCTAAGTTCCATACATTTCACCAAATATAGTGCAAACAACACAATAACTTTTTCAATATTCATTGTCTATTTACATATATATATTTTTCATGTTTTCTAAATTATTTTTTTGAATACGTTTGTCTTGACTTATGTTGTCATTATATTTTGCCTTTTAACTCTAATGTCATCTTTGAGAAAATTTTGGGTAAGGCAGTCTAACCACATCATTATGTTAATATGGTGGGATCATTCAATTAGTAAAAATAAATAAATTTATAGGTTGATGGTAAATAAAAAAAGTTAAAACATTATTTATTTTTTTCTCTGACTTTTTTTATTTACTACTAACTCATAAATTTTTCCATCCTCCCTAATTAGATAGTCACACCATATCAACATAATGATATGGTAGGACTATCCTAACTAAGACTCTTTCGTCATCTTTTATATTTAACCTTTATTATGTAATTAGAGGACATAGAAAAAAATTATATTAAAGTGAGTTTCTCTTTTATCATTTAGACCAAATGATAGGGTTCATATATCATTTGATGAACAAACAAAGGAAGTGGCAGACAAAGTAATGTAAAGCACATATTAGTTATAATTTTTTATTAGAGTTATTTACACATACCTTCTTAAGTTTGGCCTAAACACCTCAATAAATAAAATATACAAAAGCAAACAACTACAACTAAAAAACTGTATTCATTTAATATTTATTCTTGTAAGAAATGAGATAAATTTGATTTGGGTGGTAAAGTTACGGTAATGTCCTCTTCATTAAGGGTCAATAGAAACTATCATTAAGTCCAAAGGTGGTAGCAGTGAATTTCGGTATACTTTCTCTCTAGGTCAAACCTTATAGAGAGTATGTGTAAATACATTATAATGTATTTTTTGAACTTTTAGTTTTTTGACTGAATTATGTTGTTTTTTGGTCTAAATGGCTCAAAAATTGTGACTATAACTATTTTTAGCCTAATATAAGAAAAGTTTTGCTAAAATTTTAATTTTTGAACGAAAAAATCTCAAACTCTTTCTTTATTTCTCTCTCAACTACAAACTTTATACACTTTGCAAAATAAAATCATACTTTCGAACACAAAAACCCAAAGCCAAACAACAATCCTTAACAAACTTAAACTCAAGGACATAGTTATTATGACAATTGAAATTTGAAGAATCAACGACAAAGATGACAAGAAAATCAATAATGAAGGTACATTCTCGATAACAGGTTTGCTTAGTTTTCTAAATTTGAAAAAATAAATTTTTTGTTGCAAATTGAATGATTAAGGTTTAGTTTATATATTTAAAAGGCATAGAAATCTATTTAAAGTAGTTTTTAGCCATGATTTATATGATTTTGATGCATTGTAGTGATTTGGATGTTTTGCATGTATGAAAAAGACGATGAACAATTTTAAACATGAGAGTTACACTGATATCCCTTAATGAACTGGTGGCTTTAAACATGAATTTCATCGAGAGATGTCAATTTTAATACTAGAATTGCTCAATAATAGGCGAGTTGGCCATACACATATATGTTTGTCAAACCAACTTTCTGATGGCGATCATCAAACGAGTTCTTAACTTTGAAATATGTGTTCTCCTGCATCAATATTGCCCAAACTCGTTATTTACACAAGTCATCCACACATTTAGCCTTGAAACATTACGATGTGGACATATGAATCCTGAATAAAAAATTCTTTCTCATTACAAGCAAACTTAAATTGCTGTGTAATTTTTCTTTGTTTTCATATAATTGTATAACTATTATTTGACCATCCTCAGAATTAGAGAATGCATCTGATGACAAAGTAATTGGTGGAGGAATTAGAGGTAAAGATGCAACGAATTGTAAGATGATATACTCGTATCTTCGCATGTAAAAGAGAACCCAACGACAAGGGGTGTGACTGACCACCATCAACTAGATCATCACAATAATCCCAAGGCATTTGTTCACCTGAATGTCACTTAGCCCAAGTGTCAAAAGAGAGTGTTATTAAAGTTAGTTTCTTGTTCACTAACTTGGTCACAATAGCCATAAGAAGGAACCTCATTATACTGAATTAGAGAGTATGGTATATGTACAACAATGGTAGGTGGAAACAATATTTTTTTATGGCACTAACTTGGTTATTACTAGTTGAAGAAGCAAACAGATTCGTAAAAGAAGTTTGCAATTGATGAACGGGCCGCGTGTAACTTGTACTCAACTTGATGATCAAATGTAACAAATAATGGAGTAAACACACTACGAAAAAATTCACATCTCTATCATTTCGTATATCATTTAGTCTTGGACAAAAAAATAATCTTAGGCAAGCAATTTATGTACATTGCTATCATTTTAATACTGAATTCAGTTGAATTTACTCGAAACAAAGAATACAACTCGTTAACAAGCTTTCAGTATTTTATAATCTTTAGTACGAAAAAAAAAATCTAAGTCATCACCATCGTTGTAAACCTCATCACTGTCTGATGTCCTCTCTAATGATTCTCCAAATAAAATTATCAAATAAACTCATGTCATCTATGTCAAAAATAAAACTATTGTCAGACATTTAGTATGAAAAGTTATAAAACATTGACAAGGTTTCAATTCCCTCAACGAATAAGGAACTTCCATCAAGGGAAATGAAAAAACTATTTTCCCTTGACGATTCCAAATTATCGAGGGAAAATAATGTATTTTCTAATCCCTCGACAAATTTCGTCTAAGGAGAAGAATACACTATTATCATTGAGTACTTTATTAACATCACATTACTTGAATAATAAAAAATAACATAAAACATACATGTTATAATTCAACAAAAATAAACACATAATATTAAAATTGATTCACCTTTCTACAAAAATTATCCAAGTAATTTGTACCAATTAATTATGTGTTTTTTCAATGAAGAAAATTGATGATTATCTTGTGTTGTGCCGTGTGAATTTCTCTTTTTTCTTGCTCTTTTCTTCTTCCTTTTAAGTTAAAAGAAACTAACAATTGTTCGTCTATAAGTCAACATTTTGGCCGAGAATAAGAAGACATTTTAGGTTTAGTTAAAAATATTTATGGACCCAAATTTTGGATATATTTACCAAAAAAGCCCAATTATGTTTCAATGAGTCGTTTTGGGTTCAGGCTCAACCAACTTTATGCTTGTTATGCAAAGGTTTGTACAGGAAAAAAGGCCCAACGTAAGGATTACTTAATAATGTCTCTTGCCTTTGTCTTTTGAGAAATCTTACAAATCTGATGTTTTATGTAACGTTGCAGAGATGGATGCATGTCATGTGCTACTTGGCCGACCTTAATAGTATGATGTGGATGTAACCCACAAAGGAAGAGACAATACGTATTCGTTTTCATGGAATCACAAGAAGATTGTATTAGTTCCTACTCTACGGAGCACTATTGTCCCGAAAGTGAAGGAAAAGACATTGTTATCCATACCTCTCAAAGAGGACCCGTTTGTGATGGATATAAAGAATGCCAAAACTTGTCCTGTCCTACTTCTAAAGGGAGAACAACAACCTATATAACTTGTACCTGAAGAAGTTCAAGGCTTCATGAACGAAAGGTAGATTTTGTGACTTATAAATTAAAAGGTAGTGCTAGTGCATGGTGGCAACGCTATCAAGAGCAGCTTCGAATGGGAGGGCCAGGATAAAAACTCTCTTGAACGGTAAATTCCTACCTCATGACTATGAATATACTCTTTTTCAACAATTACATCATTGTTGTCAAGGTATGCACATTATAGTTGCATATACTGAAGAGTTCTTGCATTTATAATATAAGTGCAATTTGAATGAAACCGAGGACTAATAAATTGTACATTACATCAATGGACTAAATTATGGTGTGCAAGATCACTTAGTCATGCAATATACCTGATCAGATTGTCCAAGAAATGATTCACCACTTATGTTTGACCGTCGATTTGGGAATGCATTGTACTAGAAAACTTCAATTGAGTTCTAAATTGAAAGGTTGTAGTTCTTTCGACTGTTAAAAAGTCACTCATAACAATGTCAATAAGCTACAAATAAAAGATTTATTATAAAAAGTGGGTTGAAAAATTGTCCAAGAATTCATCTAAGAGCTAAGCAATCGTAGCCTTTATTGCAAGAAGTGGGTTGAGAAATTGTCGAAGAATCATCAACGAGCTAAGCAAACGTACCTGTGGTATTACGAGGATGTCTATCATGTAATAAGCAAAAATAAGGTAATTAAGAGCCTAATTAATTTGATTTTGTATTTTTATATCAAATGTCTAGTAAATGAATCAATCTTTGCAGGTTTTTGTCTTCACTTTAGAAGATCTTCATAAATTTTATAAAAGCTTTTGTGCATTTCATAATTTTTGCTTTTTCTTTGCTAGCGACCTACATGTAATTGTTGGACCAGTACAAAATAAGAGACCTACATGTAATTTATGAAGCATTTGTGAAAATGCATCTTGGATTGCTTAAAATTCTATATA
>JAXCLQ010070657.1:0-13964 GCA_035584115.1 Cedrela odorata
TGCGCCCGGAAATCCATTCCGTGCGTCGCACTTCCGCTGCAAGCAAAACAGAGCATGATCGTTTTTCAGTTCTGTTCAAAGTGAATGGGAAAACATGTAATGGTAAATGGGTGAATGGGGGAGATGTTATAGAAATTTAAATGATTATATATACATATATGTATATGGTTGAGTTGTAGTAAGATTTAAGTGCTGGAAAATAATGTAATTTAAGTCTGTTTATACGTAATGGTTGTGGATAAATGGTGTTTAATTTTTTGGTATTGAATGAAGCATAAAAACGGTGATAGCATGGTAAATAAGGAAATTGTTGGTAGATTTTATACATGCTCAGTGTGGTGAAAATGCTCGCGAAACTAGGCAAAATGTGAGCAGTTTTCATACGCCCCTATATAGGTGTTTAGAAGACAGAAAAATGAGTAAGATGAGTGCTTTAGGTGAGCAATTGGGGACGATATAGGGTTCAAATATAAGACATAAAATTCGAAATTATGTATTGCTGAAAACCTGAGCAGGGCTCAAAAAAATAAAATCTGGGAAAGGTTCTGATATCAAATTGAGGCATCGTAAATTTCTATGGAAACTAGACATCTAGGAGCATAACATATCCAAAATGCATCTTATTTCGAAAAGAAATGAGATTGCAGTAAATTTTTGAAAATGACAGCCCTGCCAATGACGTACCCTATTTTAATGCATCATATGGCAAAAACTTGGTGTAACTTAGGTAATTGGAGTCGAAATTCAAATCCGTAGAGTGCAGTGGAAACTAGACTTAAAATAGAGTGTGTCATCAAAAATTTAGGTCAAAATACATTGCTGATTTTGAACGGCACGTATTTGTTGAAAGCATAGAATGTAAAATATTGAATAAAATAGGTTTTAGAACAAAGTTAGTTAGTGACTTGGGTAAAAATTTAGACGTGAATACAATAGACAATTAAACCACATTGAAGTTTTATTAGGTGAAAAATCCAAGTATAATATATATATATATATATATATTAGGTAAATATGTTATATTAAATCTTAACGAGAAATCATTTAATTGTAGGTTAACTACAAGAATAGTCGACGCCAACATCTTGAATCAGGTAAAATAAATCGTAACCGGTGAGTGGATATTTTATTTTTAAAATGATATTTATACAAAATATTTGATTTATGAATGTTTTAGAAAAATCTATTGAAATGAATATTTTATTGTATATTTTATGGAATATGGTTTGAACAAATATTTGAGAAATAAATATTATGAAAATTTAGTTGATTTGTTAAGTTATTTATAAATCCAGTGTTTTGAATATTATTCATAAATGAAAATTTATATATTTGGAGTAAAACTAAATGTTTAGAAAAATGTGTTGATATTTATGAAATGTTTTGTGGATAAGTGATTTGAAATGAAATGGTTTATATGTTAACATGTGATAAATTAATTTGTGTTGACATGTGAAATATATGATAAACGTTGTATGTATATTTCATGCTTGAGATTTGAGTGCAAGTGCTCAGTTGAGCGCGTTTGTGCACAGATTCCGCCCTTACCCAAGAAATAGGTAAGGGAGAGGTGGCTATATTTTCGCCTTTGTCATCTGATAAGAGACAAATGAGAGGTTGCGGCTAGATAAGCTGATGTTTGGCATCATATCAACTTGTCCAAGCCAACGCTAATGAGTGGACTAAATGATTTTATGTACTGATGTAATAACTCGTTAGCGGATTTCGAAGTGTTCGTCAGCAGTGCACTAGTGAATATCTTAGAGGATAGTTTCTTGACAAGCCCAAAAAATTTGTAATTTAACATCCACAGATTTTTAAATATGAAATAGTTTTATTCTACTTCATTTATCAAAGTGACTGAGAATTAAATTTGTTGTGAATTGTTATATTTTAAAATTTACTCTCTTACTCCATATTTATTGGTTTTATTACTTTATTTTAATCTATTCACTGGGTCTTTATGACTTACCTCCATCATTTTTCAATGTGTAAGATTAATAAGTACTTGAAAAGAAAAGAGAGATTTTGAGACAGCAGAGTCACAGGTGGAAAACAAAGAATACACACTGTAGTCATTAGGGCATATGAGTCCATCATGCATCCGAGAGTCATATATATGGGTTAGACATTAGTATTTTCGAAATATATATTTATATATATATTACATTATTTAATTCATTGTACCAAAATTTTGTAATACATTGAAAATTTTATGTGTAGCATTATTGGATTTACTGCAATAAATGATTTATGCATTATAATTAACAATGTTTTTCGATTTAAAAATTAAATGTAAGCATTCATACATGTAGAGAAAGTGAGACTTAGGGTGATGGCTGAGTCCGTTACTTGTCGGTAGCATCTTTGAGTTGAGGTTGTTATAGAAAAACCCTTTCCAAATCACTGTATATGACTATGAACTCAAAAGAAATCCATAAATTAATGCAATTTACCCTCAATCATGGTCATCATATAAAAACTCAAAATTTCACATTTTCACAAGTTCCGCATAAAATACTTTTAAGCCACAACATACTTATCCTTTCTAAAACCTATAATTCGACAATTTCACAAATCACATATTTGGATATATCAAACGATTCAAATTAATTCTTAAAACATTTATAACTTGAACATTAAACTAAAATAATAATGTGATAATGTAAAACATCCACTCACTTGTGTGCTTTAAAAGGATGCCTTAGCCTACACGCAATAGCCACAGAATATCAAATATATATATATATATATATATATAATATCATACACTTATATATTTCATTGACTTAATGTCTCATCACCATTATATCAATTTTATAAATAAATCGTATAAATAAATATTAATGCCCCAAGGGCTCATTCAATAATTCAAAATCGTTCATGTATAAAACAACAAACCACACAATATATATATATATATATATCTCAACACTTTTATAAATTCTAAAAGGTTTCTTAAAACCAATAAATGTAAATTTGGAATCATTGAAAACAACATTAATCCAATTATTGGTTAGGAATTAGCTAGTCCAACTCACATTAAGATATAGCCAATGGACATTCCGATCGATGATCTACAATAACGGCTTCCGTTGGGACTTTTAACATGGTATGTTTAACTCGTAAATGAATAAATACATATGTTATATATGAACATTTCACTCAAACCACCAAAATTATTTAAGTCGAATGTTCGCAAATTATTTTCCAATTTCTCCTAATAATACTTCATTGAACAGGGGTAAACTTTGCATTTGTACTGGGATCAGTCAACAATGAATTTTAAGCTAAATTTTTAATATGTTCATCCCTTATGAGCCTAGTTTTTACCGCATTTTATGGATTTAGATTCCAAGTCCAAATGCTCAAGTTAAAACCAATTGTCAACATGCGACACAAACAAGACAGAATAAGACTCTACGACAGGGCAGCCCCATTTTGAATTTTTATGGGCATTTATCTTTACATAAATCAACTTGATTTTTGAATATGTTATTCCCCTATGTGCATAATTTTCATAGAATTTTACAGCTTGTCAATTCAAGGTCCAGAACTCGCTCAATTTCTGTTTCACTGAACCTTGTCTATGAATTCCAGCAACCAGTTGGCATCCCTTTTACATGCAATTTTTCTTCCTTATTTTCTAACACAACCCAGCCACCGTAATATCGCATCATCACACTTAAAATTTTCATTTTTCATACACTAAACAACCAAATCACAACCAAGTAAATACTCATGCATTGTTCTTATTATTCCATGACTACAAATCCTAACAACACACAATTTCACAAGCAATCTATACAAAACAGAATCCATAATCGCAAAATTGTAACAATCACATATGTACTCACCTTGCTTACTACTAGAAACCAAGCCCTCCTTCCTCCTTTTTCTTCTCCTTTCTCTTCATTCTTCCTCTTTCTAACTCTTTCTCTCTCTCTTTCTCGGCCAAACTCTCTTTCTCTTCTTCCCTTCTATTCCCATCCAAGATCCAAACAGTTCTTAGCCTTCCCTTCCTTTAATTTACGTAGCTCCTTTCTTTCCCGTCTCTCTCTTGTTCTTTCTTCTTTCTTCTCTATCCCTCTTGCCGTTTCTCCTCTCACCTTCTTTCTTCTTACTGTATTTTTCATCTTCTCCCCTCTCTTGCGCTATTCTCCCTCCCTCCTTTCTTGTCGTATCCAAAACTCTTCATACTATGATACATGCACAAGTAATGATAATGATGACTTATTAAAAGATGATTTAGGCGCATTGTATGAAGAACTTAGAGATGATTTTCAAAAATTGTGTGTCAAACATAAAGAAGTGAAGAAAAATAATTCTTTAATGCTAAAAGAAAGTGATTCATTAAAACTAAGAGTTGGAGAATTTGAACTTAAAAACGAATCTAGCATGTCTAAGGAGTTTGATGCATTAAAAGATGAAAACAAAATCATAAAAGATGAACTAGTTTCTTTTAAAGAAATATTAGAAAAATTTACAGAAGGGAAAGAATTCTTAGATAAACTTTTAGGTAGCCAAAGATTAGTGTTTGATAAAGCCAGACTTGGCTACAAACAAGGAATGAAATGAAAAGCCTATGCAAATAATTTTGTGAAATCCTCTCAACGAGTAACATCATCCATTACTTGTCATTATTGCAATAGGAAAGGTCATTATGGCAACATATGTCTACATAAGAAAAAACACATATAATAGACCTAAGATAATGTGAGTACCCAAGGGAAAAAAACTTAAGGAAATCATGCATGCTAAAATGGCCAAGATTTTCAATGGTAGAATTAATGTTTATGGATCTAAAGTCACTTGGGTACCAAAATAAACTTATCTATTTTGTAGGTACCTCATGTCAAGAGTAACAAGTACAAGAAAAAGTGGTTCCTCGATAGTAGTTGCTCGAGACACATGACGGAAACAAGAGACTTTTTCTTCATATAAAAAGAGAAGAACAAAAAAATGTGATCTTTAGAGATAATAGCCAAGGCAAGATGAAAGGTATTGAAACCATAAATATAAACTCAATTATAATTAAAGATGTCTTGTATGTTGAAGGTTTGAAATATAATTTGCTTAGTATTAGTCAATTGTGTGATTATGGATATAAAATTATATTTCTTAAAAAAAATTGTGAAGTGTTAGATGAGCATGCAAATAAGTTATTCTTGAAGGTAGTTAGATGCACGATCGCCGCAGGAAGGGGGGAACTACGGCTGTCACACGGATCATGCAAAAAGCTCCTAAAGAACCAAGACATGTACATATGCATATTTCAAAATTTTAAACATTTTAAACATAAATTCAAAGTTAAGAAGTCATACTTATTTGATTTGTTATCCGGAAAGCAAGTCAATCTCCTCACTTGCCTCCAAGCGTATTCATATGTCAGAATGGCAAAGACGGTTCCGGTTTCGTGATGGGATTTCTTAGCTATATATATTAGCTTTAACAAGCTAACACTAGTTTTTCTATACTAGAAAACCTAGCTAATGAATGGGAAGACAAGATAAAGAAACACCTTTCAATCTCTTCCTAAAGAAACACCTTTCAATCTCTTCCTTTCCTTCCTATTTCTTTTATCTCTTTTTTTGCTTCTTTCCCCCTTTTGTTTTTAGTTCAAAACCAGGCACTTATCAAAAACAAACTCGCAAGAATAAAATGAAGCTCTCGGTTAAAGAGGAAGAGAAAGTAGCATCCAAGACTTAACCCTTAATCTTGCTTTATTAAAATCCAAATTGAAATCAAATTCAAATTGAAATCTAAATTTACCATATACGTATGACACCTTTATGCCTTTTAATTCATTAATTGAATAAAGGTATGTCATGTGACAAGTTATGATTGGTGAGACAAATTAACATTAATTAAATTATTGTTATAATATAATATATTAATCAAATTAATATATTAAAGTAAGAGAGAGAAAATGATAAATAAATTATATTATTATTTTAATAATACAATATGTTATTATAATATAAATGTCCTATATTATTACTTAAATAAAATAATAAGTAATGATTATTATTTTAGATATTTATATATATTACTTTAATATATAAAAGTAATCATTATCTTTTGATATTTATTATTATATTAATATAAAATATATTTATTTACTTTATGATTACTTTAATCATTATTAAAGCATTAAATCTCAACTATTGATTCAAAATAAATGGACAAGATTTAATCAAAAGCTTGACACTTGGCAACATCAAATAAAGCCACTTGTCAACCAAGGAACTATTCGATTAAATAACATTTAAATAATTAATAATAAATAAACTTATTTATTCATTAATATCTTTATATCTAATGAATGCATCAATTATATTTACATTATCCTATAAATTACCAAAATAACGCATACAGGTGCTAACGCGTTCTAGCCGGGAAATATATTTTTTACAATAAAGAATCAAATTGCTATCTGATCAAAGTATCAAAAAAATATCATTGACTAATTAATGATTATTATATAATAGCAATTACTATCATTATCAAGTAACAGGCTAATGTGTATGACCCTCTAAGTTCATTGTGAGCTGGACATGGATAAATATGAACTCTTTCATATCTCTTCAATACAACTCTTTGTAACCAAAGTTCTTAATGATCATGAGTGACCTCTAGCAAGATGTCATGACACCCAGATACAAATGAATGAATATTGGATAAACCCATATAGTCATACGTGTATGTAGTAAAGTCTCTTTACTTTCGACTCCTAATCGAGTGTGGGTCATAGTTTCATCAAACTTCTAACACAATCATAGATTCAAAACTCCAATAATATACAGGATTCATATATCCGCAAAATGTTTTTTCAAATATATATGATTTGGCTAAAGACTTTATTCCCTCATATGACAATTTCACCTAGGATCTCAAGCTCCAACATCTGAGCATGCAGTTTCCATCTTGTTTATCACCTATCCTTATACACTTAAACACATTGCTAGCAAGCTTCTTTCATTAGGCGTAGCTAGTTTGATGCGATATACACAAGTGAACAATGTGTCTCAGTATGGAGAGTAACCGTGACACTTCAGGTCATAAGAATAGTAGTACACTAGTATGACTGTGTAACATATCATTGACTGTGGATAATCACCCTTATAATGTGTTAAGTTTGGTCACGTTCAGTAACACGTTCACCAACATATTACCGATGTTTATGCTCTTGTGACATAAGACTCATTACCTAACTATTACCATCAAATACTAATCCTTGGCAGCATCAAACATACTAGTAATGCAATGTCATATTCCCATATGACATTATCTTAACTAGGAACTGATTTGGATATATTTAAATCAGAAACTCTGTACTTATATTTACATCTCTTTACAAATAAAGTTTAGACATCATAATACATCACAGGATCTCATTTTGCATTTTATATACAATATAAATTAGCAACTAAATATACGAAATTATATAAAAGTCATTTTATTAATCGTAAATTAATTTACAATTAATTATAAAATATATATAACATAAGGAATGATATCCTTGAACCATATGACACGATTGGTTCTAGGGCATATCCCCAATAAACTCTCACTTGCACTAGAACCAATTACTATAGTGTTCGATACCCATCCTCTCAAAGTGGTAATCCAGTTACTATTGTGTCATCAGCTTCGTTAGTAAGTCTGCCACGTTATTCGTAGAAGGGGTTTTCTGCACTACTATTTGTTTATCTGCTATCAACTCTCTGATCAAGTGGTATTTCCTCGAGATATACCAGATTTGTGAGTATTACGAGTCGATATCAGGCAAACCCTGGAGAAGAACATTGAACTGCAATCAAACTAGTCTTGAAGTACTTCAAAAGAACTCAGGATTTGGTATTGACCTATGAGAATGATGAGTTAAAACTTGAGAGTTACACTGATTTTGATTTCTAATCAAATATAAATAATATAAAGTACATTTCTACATTTGTCTTTATATGTAATAGAGGTGCTATTTGTTGGAAGAGTTCTAAGCAGACTACCACAGCTAATTTCACTACAGAAGCTAAATATGCTGTTGCTTTTGAAGCTGTAAAAGAGGCTGTCTGGATGTATTAGGTTTGGTACATAGCATAGTGTACATAAGATTACCTATTGTAAAGTATAAGGAATCTTCTATATATGGTCGAGCTCAGCTTCAGTCTTGGGTCCCATTTCTTGAGAGAGATAAATGCCATGACTGCAAGGTAAGAAATCCTTCTTAGAGCTATCCATATTGAACTTATTTAATAATTTATCTATGTACAGACTCTGGGAAAGACCTATCATTCGTTTCGCTCTATCTCTATAGACACGAATACCCAAATAAAAGTCGCTTCTCCTAGATCTTTCATGGAGAAAATATTAGATAACTACAATTTAGCTTCAGATAACATGCCCTTATCTTTTCCTATGAGTAGTATGTCATCTACATACAATACAAGGAATGTAATGGTATTGTTATTCTTATTTCTGTAGACACATAGTTCATCAATATTCTTGACGAAGCCAAACGATTTAACTGCATCATTGAATTGTACATTCCAGGTTCTAGAAGCTTGCTTTAATCCATAAATTGATCTATGTAACTTACATACTTTATGATTATTACTAGATGTAACAAACCCAACAGGCTATTGCATGTATATGGCCTCCTTAATGAAACCATTAAAGAAGGCTATCTTCACATCTATTTGCCATATCTCATAATCAGAATAAGCTGCAATAGCAAGTAATATCCGGCATTGCTACTAGTAAAAAAGTTTCATCAAAATCAACTCTTTGCTTTTGATTATAACCCTTTACCACCAACCTTGCTTTAAAAGTCTCTACTTTTTCATCTTTGCTAAATCTTCATTTGTAAACCCATTTACAAGCGAGAGGAACAATTTTTTCTAGTAGATCAATAATTGACCACACCTGATTAGCATACATGGATTCTATTTTGGATTTCATGGCTTCAAGTCATCTTTCAAAATCGATTCTAATATCCATTCTTTATAGGTTCTAGGATCTTACCTCTTTATATCTTCTCTTATTATAAATGATTCAAAATCTTTTTTAGAAAGAAAATAATATCTACGAGAAGGGCGTGATATCCTAGTAGTTCTACAAAGAGTTCAGTCTACAGAAGACTAAGGATCAGATTGAACTACTTTATCTGCATCAACAAGCTCATCCATCTAAGGTTGATCATCATCAAGCTTTCCAGACTCTTCTGAAAGCTTAATGTTTCTACTACACCACCATCCTAAATGAACTGATTCTCGAGGAACTGAGCATGACTACTAATCAAAATTCTTCAAGCAGTATGAAAGTAGAAATAATATTCTAAACTATCTTTAGGATATCCTATGAATCGACCTTTTCCAAACTTAGCATCCAACTTCCCAATGTTAATTATGTTAACATAAGATGGACATCTTTAAGGCTTCATATAATTGAAGCTTAGAAGCTTCCCATACCATATCTCATTCGGTGTCTTGGGAACTCCTTTCAATAGAATCCTCTTCAAGATGTGTATTGCGGTATATAATGTATATCATCAAATATATGTAAGTAAGTCGGTGAAGTTCATCATGGATCGTACCATATTTAATAAAGTACAATTCCTCCTTTCTGATACACCATTATGCTGTAGTATATAAGAAGGTGTAAGCTGAGAAAATATACCATTAGTTTTAAGAAATTTTAGAAATTTAATACTTAAGTATTCATTTCCATGAGCAGATCGTAGAATCTTAATACTTTTTCCTATTTGTTTCTCTACTTCAACTCTGAATTCTTTAAATCTTTCAAAGGATTCATATTTGTACTTTAGTAAGTATACATAACCATACCGTGAATAATCATCAGTAAAGGTTATGAAGTATGAGAAACCTACTCTAGCCATTTCACTAAATAGACCACATACATCAGTATGTATCAATTCAAGAACTTCATCAGCTTTTTTCTCTTTTCCAACAAAGGGCGATTTGGTCATCTTTCCTTGAAGACAGGATTCACTAGTTGAATAGGTTTAGAACCCAATGGACCTATCAATTAATCACTACCCATCTTCATAATCATTTTATCTCCAATATGACATAATTTATGATGTCATATAAGTTTTGAATTAATTTCATTTTTAGATCTTTTCTTATTGATAGTATTAGTTATGTTAGTTTCATTAGTCTCAAGAACATATAAACCATTTACATTCAAGCTAATGCCAATAAATTTATTTCTCAAATAAATACAACATCTACATCTATCAAATATAAAAGTGTAACCATATTTATACAACTGATCGTCAAACAAAATATTTCTACTAGCAGTATCAAAATACATAGTTTTGTACAATACAAAAATATGACCGAAGGTAGAACAATTATGCATGTCCCTGAGCAAGTGACAGTAACTGTTGCTCTATTTGCCATTTTCAATGTCACTGCCTCCTCTTCCAGTAACTACTTATTGTGAAGGTGTCATGACCGTGTATTTAGGAATAATGATAATACATAATACAAGCTTATAATATATAGCACATGCTTTAATACTACAGTTAGAAAAATGGTAGATATATATATAGTAGAGATATATATATATATATATATATGTGAAATATATGAGTTACATTTTAATTTTTAAAGTATTAAGTAAATTAATTTCAAATCCTAAAATAACACTTATATCACATAGATATATATACATATACATATACATATACATATACATATTATTTAAATTTTTGCCAACACAAATATATATATATATATAGTGCTTGTACCATACATATACATATTGTTTCAATTTGTGCCAATACAAATATATATAGTGTTTATACCGCACATATACAAGTTTATAAACATAACCTATGGATTTTAAACATTCTTCATTCGGTCATCTTCACCATTTCAATTGAAAGCAAATCAAAAGCCAAATTGAATTAAAGAAGCACATGTTGAATGATTTCCGAACATGTATATACTCATAAGCCTAACCATTTACTTTAAAAAGCCTCGTAGAATCGGTTAAGCTTTATTTTCATTCTCCACATTTGACTTCACAAAAACAAAAGTTAGAGAGCAAAACCGAGAGCCCCCAAAATAGATAATGTATGGATGGGAAATGTGTTGAAGATATCCCCTAGTACCAATCGTATTATACGATTCAGGGATATCATCCTTATGTATATATAATTCTGTAACAAATTGTAAACTTCTTTACAATTAATAAAATGACTTTTATATATCGTTTTGCATGTATAGTTGCTAATTGTATATATAAAACGAAAAATGAGATCCCGAGATATATTATGATGTCAAGACTCTATCTGTAAAGAGTTGTAGATATGAGTATAGAGTTTTGAGTTGAATACATCTGAATTAGTTCCTGGTTGAGGTGATGTTATATGGGACTATGACATTGCATGACTGGTATGTTTGATATTGCCAAGGATTAGTATTGGATGCTAATAGTTAGGTAACAAGTCTCATGTCACAAGAGCATAAACATGGGTAATGCGTTGAAGAACGTGTTACTAAACATGACCAAACGTGAAAAATAATATGAGTGATTATCCACAGTTAATAATACGTCACACAGCCGTATTAGTGTACCATTACTCCTTTGACCTAAAATGTTACGACTGCCCTTCTCATTAAGGCATGTCGTTCACTTGTGTATATCGCACCAGGCTAGCCATACCTGGTGAAAGAAGCTTGCTGGTAATGTATTTAGGTGTATGAGGACAAGTGATAACTAAGAAGGAATTTACTAGCTCAGATGTCGGAGCTTGAGATCCTAGGTGGAACTGTTATATGCGGTAATAAAGTTTTTTGCCAAATCATGTATGTCCGAAAAGGTATTTCGCGGATATATGAATCCTGTATATGATTGAGATTCTGATTCTATGATTGAGTTAAGGGTTTAACGATACCATAACCCGTACTCGATTGAGAGTCGATAGTACATGCACGTACGATTATATGGGTTTATTTGATATTCATTCATTTATGTATGGGGGTTCATGACATCTTGCTAGAGGTCGATCATGATCATTAGGAACTTTGGTTACAAAGAGTTGTACCAAAGTGATATGAAGAAGTTCGTATCCACTCATGTCTAGTTCACAATGAACCCAAGGGGTCACACACATTAGTCGATTACTTGATAACGATGGCATTTGCTGTTATACAATAATCATTAATTGATTAATAATATTGTTCTGATACTTTGATCGAGTAACAATTTGATTCTTTATTGTAAAGAATATATTTCCGACAAAGACTTGCTAGCACTTGTAAGCGTGGAAAATGTTTTGATTAATTATGGGATAACATAAATATAATTTACAGATATTATATTAGTATATAACGATATAATGCTTTAATATTGATTAAAGTAATGATATAATAATATCTTATATGTAATGATTATAATATTATATTATATGTATATATATTAAAGTAATATATATATGTAAGATATTTATATATATTAATTAGATTAATATATGTATATTATATTTTCTCTCTCTTGCTTTATATATACATATATATATATGTATATTATCAAAACATCAATTAGGTTGATGTTTGTTAATGAGCCAACCACTCTATGCTTGACATATGGCCTTAGTTTATTTTGATAAATGAAAAGCAAGTGGGCAAGTAGATTGCTTTTTTTTTTTCATTTAATGAGATGAAATGCAAGTGGGGCAAGTGGATTTGGCAATTATGGCTATGCCGGAAAACACTCAAATGTTGAATATAGATAACAAGCATTGGGATGCTATGTTATCTTGCCAAGCAAGACAGAACTAAGAGTTCTTCTTCTTCCTCTCTATTCTCTCTGCATTCTAGTGAGAAATATTCCTTAAAAAAGGATTTTTATGTGCTTAGTTATAAACTAAAAACTAGAAAGAGAAAGAGATAAGCTAGAGGGAGAAAGCTTGGTTTGGCTTGGTGAAGCTAAAACAGAAGCTTGAAGATCCCATAATGAAGCCAAAACCACCGTCACCAACACCGACGTGTGGACACCCTTGGAAGCAAGTGTCGAGGTTCACTTGCTATCCAGATTGCAAATCAACGAAGTAAGACTTCTGACTTTACATTTAATATATGAAAAAGTTTTAAATACCAAAACATGCATGTGTATATGTCTAGATTTAGTAGGGAGCCATTTCGCATGTCCGTGAGACGGTCATGGCTCCCCAGCAGTGGTCGTGCATCCGAAAACTAATCCCGTGCATCGTACCTTCGTCGTGAATATGGCGAAATCTAGATTTCGCCATCAAGTGGTATCAGAGCATTGTCGACATGTGTATGTGTATACATTTTAGGAAATAATTATTGGGACGTTGATTTATGTTCATATGCATGTTTGTTGTGGCTTGGATGATGAATGAAGTTTATTCGATATATTTTAAAAACACTGGAAATCGTGAAAAAATAATAAAATGTCATTTTGGATGCGCCAAGTATCAATACTCTTGTGAAAAGTATTGATACCTGATGCAAGAAGATGACACCTGATGCTCAAGTATTGATACATTTTAAGCGAGTGTTGACACTTTTGTGAAAAGTGTCGATACCCAAAATGAAAGAATCGATACTTGTTGTTCAGTATCATTCTGTTTGAGTGAGTATTGACACTTCGTTGAAAAGTTTCGATACTTGCTATCATTCTAGGAGTAAGTGTCGATACTTTGGTAGAAAGTATCGATACGTGCTAGCTAATAGTGTCAATACTTGATATTGCCCAAAATCGAGTATCGACATTATGAACAACAGAAAGATAAATGTGAAATCGATAGAAAGTGTCGACACTGAACAGAACACAAACTCAAGCATGCTCTGTTTTGCTTGCAACGGATGTGCAGCTCACAAAACGGATTTTCGGGCGCACAACCGTTGCTGGGGAGTCTTTATGAACGTTTCAAGTTGCGGAATAAACTCCCTTAGGATCGATATGTG
>JAXCLQ010070658.1:0-13963 GCA_035584115.1 Cedrela odorata
AAAACAATCTCGGCATACCAAAACATTAAAATTTACCATTTTTAGCATAACATTGAATATCGCATGATTTTCGAAAATATTAAAAATGCATGCACAATTTACTTACAATAATGGGAGGGTAACCACTCCCACTAATGATCCTCTCACCTAACCTGATCTTTCCCGGATTCTTATAACCTAATACCACAAATATATAAATCATGTTTTTTACTATTCAATAAAACAATGTAAATATTTTAGATACGATATTCGTGCAATTAGTGTCAAAATTTCCTTAGTTTTACCCTTATCATAAAATTTATCTGATTTTCAACAACGATTTCTATTACTAATTTATGCTAATTCATGTTTCCGACTGCCCTAAATTTATATATTTTTGCCTAAGTAAACAAATACGGTTTCTATTTAAATATTGTATCAAAATACTGTTTACGCGAAATACTGTAGCATATACTATTCATACCGGATTATTATAGCTAAATACTGTTTATATTAGATTTACTGTGTAAACAGTTACTGTACGATTAAAGTTACTTTAACAATATTCAAAAATACTGTAGCACCTTCAAAATTACTGTTCATCTAAGAGAAAAACACACCAATTCTTTCCCATAAACAACTCAATCAATGCCAAATGAATCTAACACTATGTTTTCTATTCCAATTTAACCCAATTTAACATTTTCTAAGTAAAATTAGTGATAAATTTCTTATGTAAATAGTAACTAAAATTCAGTTTCATTGCCTAAATCTAAAAATTATGCTTCTAATGAATCATTAAGCTTACCTATAATTGAAATTTGAAAGAAAAACGCTTGAATTCGGAGGAATTAAGCTAAAATTTGAGAAAGAAAGGGAAATGAAGCTTTTGGTTAAAGAACGGAGGCTACCGAAATGGAGAAGGAAGAAGGCAAATTGTGTTATATTGTGGAATATAAAATATCAATTAGACCCCCTGTTCTTTTTAATATTATAAAAATAGCTTAAAATTTTGTAAAACTTTCATTTTAGTCCTTTTAACAAATTTCTAAAATAGCCTTTAATGTTTCAAAATCTTTATAATTAAGTTCAAAATCAATATAAACACTATTTTCTTAATCTAAAATTCACTTATAACTTAAATTTATAACATTAATTTTGGACCTAAACAAATAACACTATTTTGAGTCTAAAATTCAATTATTTACCTAAAAATTACAAGTTACATGAAATTTTAATTAATCAAATAATATCAAATTGTTTGATTAAATTTTCTATATACTATAGATGTTACAATTATAAATTTTCAAAATTGCAAGCGTTACACATTATCTTTATAATATAATCCATCCTTATTCTAATCGATTTGATCCCTTAATATTCAACCATTGTCCTATCACAATGTCAAAACACATTTATTACCATACATAGTAGTATATATGACCTATGCAAAAAATTCCTATAGTTATAAACCACTACCTACAGTTAATGTCTAATACTTACATCAAGAATTATTATACGCTATTATCTTAGTCAATCTCTACTTATAAAATGCATAATTTCATACTTACACTTTCATAACATCATAAGCAAAATTTATTGGCGAAACAAATCTTAATTCTCAAATAGTACACTATAATATGGTACTTTTGATATTCTTAAGATAAATTTCTAACCATCTCATTCATATCAATCAAGAATTGTACATTTTCAATTCAATTATAGCCTATAATACTTACTATAACAAAACTATTGTTTAATTTAGGAACATCCAAGAATAATTTTTCTCAATCAAATCATTAACCAAATCACTCAAACTATTTATTGATATTTTTGTTCTCAATCCACTCTATGTTCTAAAATAATATATGTATTAATATTAAACCTTAAATATTAAATAATTAAATAACATACTTCTTATAATATTTCATAATTCCACCATATGGATATATTAATTTGTAACTTACATGTCCTTTTAACCTCGTTAAAATAACTTCATTAATAAAAAGAAATTCAATAAAATAATATTCGAGTTATACTTCGGAACCAAATCTCTTTTTCTATTCACCTCGAACAATTCTTTTATAGATCATCTTATACATATAATCAATATTCCTTCAGTTATAAATTTCGTTAATCATATCAAGTCTACTATCATAAATTTTGCATATATAATTCGATATCATTACACATATTAAAATATTCTCATTAATATATATTTGATACAAATAAATTCTCAATTGAAACCTCTTAAATAACTTATCAATTAATTTTTCTTCATAAATTGTCTTTGATATATATATATATATATATATATTTTAACTATGAACTTTGTCTTTCAAGTATTATGGAGATAAACATATCTTATACTTGTGGAATTTTCTAATCATATTTCTTAATCATTGAAAATTTATTAAATAAAATAGATGACTATAAATTCTTAACTTAGGAAACTATGTATTCCTTTTTATGTATAACACGTCAGCAAATATTTCAAATTTTTGTAAATTTAATACAATCTAAAACATCTATTTTACACCTTAAAGAAAATTATCATATTTCTTAAACACTTTTGGCCTTCAACCAGAAATAAAATTTTATCACTTTTATAATCTTAAATTTCTTTTTCATAATACTTCTCCAATCTCCTCAAAAATCTTATCATAAAAGAACCTAAAATGAACTTATACTTTGACCTCACATATTTACAGTTTAGGTTCCGCTCTCGATCAATAAAATAAATTCAAAATAATCAATTCTTATAAATGTCGTAAAATAAAATCATTATTTCTTATTATTACTTATAAGAATAAATAAGATTTGAGCTTTATTCTTAATCATAAACTAATCTCATAAATATTCTTAAATCAAAATTCACGTAATAATATAGTTTAATATAATTCATTTCATAAGAATCATAAACTTTCTTTCTAATTCTAATCTAAACTTAAAATAAAAATTTTAAATCTTTCCTTAACATTTTATAAATCATAAGCAATCACAAAATGTTTGAGAAAGAAGAAATATCTTTCATAACCTAATTACAATCCTTAACATCTTACTTAGTCATTTTATATATTTTTACTTGAATTCATTCACTTATTCTATTTCCATTTGAGTCTCCTACTAGCTAAAGAAGATCTTTACTCTAAGATCTCACTTCTCACTTAAGATATATATCAATATTCTTAAAAGAAATTTTTATTATATTCTCCCAAAAAGAACAAATCAATTAACAATTTCTTAGAGCACCACTATTCAGAGCAATATCCCCAATCAACTTATTCTGTGATCCCATCAAATTTACGATAAAATGTTTATTCTTTATTGAGGCTTGATTCACTTTTCGATAATCACATAAGCTAAGAACCTTGCACACCATTTTTTCCTAATAACTTTGTAGCCTTAATCACATTGAGCAACCCTTGATCTATCACAAATCATCTCCCACCAAATCTAAATCTGATTGGCTTAGAATGCTAACTACTATTACTTTAGTAAAACAATTCACTATTGCATGATAGGTGGCCAATCAATCCGTTCCCAAGATAATACCAAAATCATGCATTTCCAATGGCAATAAATCAACTATAATATTCTTATCTTAAAACTAATATCTTAATCTTTGTAAACATAGTTTATAACTATATTTTACCCATAGAAGTAGCAATACATATAACATATTTAATCATAAAATCAAACAAAAGTAAAAGCCACAAATGAATATGTAGCCCCAAAATCAATTACTTTAACCTTTTGGTTAAAAGAATTGCAATACATGTTGCCAGTTCATTAGACGCCTGTGCATCTTGCTTGGTTAGAGCATAAACTCATTCTTGTACCTTCTGCCTTTTATTCTGACTTTCCTCCGTGCTATCTTTACTTCCTCTTCTAGTTGGACTTTTCTTAATCATATGCCCTTACTTCTTACACCTGAAGCAAGAAAAGTACCAACTCAAACAGTCCTAATATGTCTACAAGAAAAACATCACAACAATCTCTATATAACTTTTTAGTAAAAATGTACTAACAAACATCTTTTCGTACTTTATACTTAAAACAAATGGAACATTATCTAATAATTTGTCACACCTTGCTTATAGTAGAGTATCAATGGCATAAATTGCAAGTCTGCATTTTTAACTCTTGAAATTAAAAACTTACCTCAACTTATCAATATTCTTCTATCATACTCAATTTTCTTTCTTCACTAAAAATTTTCCATTAAACTCATGCCACTAATTATAAATTTGTGGCACATATATTCTTAACCCTACCTGAATTACTCTAATTAACAACTTAATTGTTTCGACATCTCAGTCACTATATTACGTTATGAAATACTATTTTTTCTCAAACAGAGCTACTTAAAAGGGAACATAAATTAGCTAACCAATTGAAGTTAATAGTTAATAAAAATTCAAACTTTGCACTTTGCAATTCATATGATTAATACCACAATATAACTTCACACTCAATGCTTCCCCAATTAAAAGAAACTATAACTAAACACAAAAGAGATACCTTCTAAAGAAATTTACATAATATAATTAATTATAACAAACAACAAAAGAAATCCTCAAAATCTCATTTTAGCTTTAAAACTAAATCTTGATTTATCTAGTAACCTAAATGAAATGAAATTTCTCATAAGTTCTGCTACCTATCTAACATTGTCTTATGTCTTCACTAACTGCATTATTATTACCTCTTTTTTTTTTTTTTTATAAGCAATATAACCAACATTAAGTCTAACCTCACATCTCACATTATTTCATCATCTAGGTTTATAGTAATATGACATGATATCTTAGCAAAATGATTATGAAACAAAACAGTTAACACTCCCAATTTTCTTCACACAAACTCGGCCTACCCATAATCGAAACTAGTCTGATTTTTGCCGAGATTCAAACCTAATTAAATCAACACATCATTTCAATTAAACAGTAAGGATTTAGACTAGTCTACTATATAAATAATATTAAGTAATTTCACATCTCATTATTAAACTATATGGAATAAGACACCATACTTATCCGTTTAATTATCATGAAATTGAAAATAATATTTTCAACAAACTTATTCCCCAATAAAATTATAAGCATACGTTATGGAATGTCCGTTTTAACTCTACAAAGGTCGTTCAGTCCTTCAAAATATATGCTATTTCATAAACTTTTCTAACTTTATCCAAACATTAATACCAATTTAAATGAAATAGCAATCAAGTTACACTTGTACACACTAAAACTATATCTTCATTACTTTAATAATCTTGGGTTCCAAATTCTAAAGTTTTAACTCTATTATTATTATTATTTTTAACCATTTTGCCATTTTTAATTTTAACAGTCTTGGGTTCAAAGAATTAACTCATGCGATTTGGTTAAAGATCCAATCTTCTAGATCCTTCATTGCTATTTTTTTTTCTTCACTTGAACTAGTCTTTCCGAAAAAGATTTCCCTTAATATTATAAGTGTTATAATATCTCCTCTTCTAATACAAATGTCTCACCAATAATTAATTACAATTCACACCCTCTTTATACACTTGTATTCTTAAAAGGACTTTCTTTTTAACTTCTTCGGTCACCCGTGGACCCGAATCTATATGGAAATAATAAAGAATAATTCTTTGTAGTTTCGCTCTCTTCCTAGTAATGTACAAATTTAACAAGTCCTTTATGAGAGCTCCACCAATCATACCATTTTCACTTTTATTTATACTAGTCCATCGATCATACTTTGTCCTTACCATATCGACAAACCAAAACTAAATAAAATAAATTTCATGAAATTATCACAAATATACCGAAGTTAAAACTACACTAACTAAAAAGTTTGCTAAGCTTTCTTTTTTTTTTTTCTTAACTAACCTAAATACTACAAGATCCTACCCTGAACTCTGATTTGGAATGAATCGACACTTTTAAGCCTTAGTATTGATTTGTTCAATAAAATTTGGTTATAAAAATTTCTTTGACACCAAGTATCGATACTTTTGCCTTCATGTGTTGATCCTTTCTCCTTAAGATATTGATATGGGCGAGTTTATAAATATTTTAAACTTTTGAGTTACAAAGTATCGATACTTTCTTCACATGTATAGATATTTTCTTCACATGCATCGATATTGTATTTATGAACCTCAAACCTTAGTTTCCCTATTAATCTGAATGTCTATATACTCAAAATTTTCAGTCATTCCTAATATCTACGAACCTTAAATCATTATCTCATCACTTACAGTCTACAAAACCTCAAACCTTAACTCTGCTATCACTCTTGTAACACCCCATTCTCATACTTATTCTATCAATCATTATTACATAATGCTATATCATTTCATACAAAGAGTATTACTATTACATAATCCTTAAATGTCTATAATTTCTAAATTCTTTATACGTACAAAGAGTTATCTAAATAACTAGTTTTCAAATTTATAATTACTCTATTAATTACATATATAACTAAGATTTTCATCTATACTTAACTAACCTTGCACACATCCTTTGTCATTTCTATGTACTATTCTCTGAAAAGCAAAATTTTTACAATAAAGGGTGAGATATAATCTCAGTAAGTAAACCATACAAGTTTTTCACATGTCAATGTGATACATAACATATTTATTTCTCTTTCAAAGCAATCATATTTCCTTAAACGAATCAATGAATTTTTAAACTTTTTAATTACACAGAAATGAATTCATAGTACAAGCATTTTCAGAATAGCTCAGTCAGTTAGTGTCATTTGCAACCATGGTGACCCGGATTCAAAATGTGATCACGTGTTCAACTTAAAGCAGACATTTTCATACAAATTATAATATAAACGTGCATTACACGTTAAACAGAAATGCACATTGCGTGTTAAATAGAATTTTAAATAGCTCACAAGTTCTACTTTGACGTGAGATTTGGTCAAGTCAGAATAAACATTTAACTAATGACTAGAGCCATAAAATTATTTTCATTCATAAACATTCACATATCGACATCATTTTCAACAGTCATTTCATGAATTTGATATCAGCATATAAAACATTCAAAATCCACAATTTTCATATTATTTTCAAACACATGCTCAGATATAATATTATTTCAAAAGCAGTAAAAATACATACACGATTTACTTACTATAAATGGAGGGTAACCACTCCCACTAACAACCCTTTCGCTTCCTCAGTCCTTCTCTTGGATCATCGTAGTCTAATACCATACATGCATAACTTATGAATTCTACTATTTAAATAATCAATATAATTGCACTAAATGCAATTCTCGTAAAAAATATGACTAAATACTGTAATACATTTAACTAAGTTTAACTAACTAATATCATTTTCTATATTTTCAATAATGAATTTTCATGGCTAATATATTCTAAATCTCATTTTAGACTATTCGAAATCTATGCCTTTTCGCCTAAGCAAACAAATACGACTTTGATATAAACTGTAGCAAAATACTGTTTATGCTGATTACTGTAGCAAAATACTGTTTTATGTAGTACTATAGCTAGGTATTGTTTATCTCGGATTTACTGTGCAAATAGTTACTGTTCAGTTAAAGTTACTGTAGCGCATTTAAAAATACTATTTACTCGATAGCAACACATCCTAATTTCTTCCCACAAACACTTCAATCAGTGAAAATTTAACTTAATACTACATTTTCTATTCCAATTCAACACAATTCTCTCATTTCTTATGCAAAATTAAGTGTTAATATTTTAAATAAACAGTAACTTACATTTCAATTCATGTTCAAAATCTAAAATTCAAGCTTCTAGTGTGTTAAATGATTTATCGGTAACTGAAATTAGAAGAAAAATAGCTTGATTCCTAAGTTATTTGAACAAAATTTGAGAGAAAAGTAGAGACCAAGCTTATGTTTTTGTGAAAAAAAAGAAGATAAAGATACTGGATAATGAAAAGAAATAACCAAATTTTATATGTTTTGATAAGTAAAATTTCATAAAGATCCTATTTTTTTAAAATTTTTTAAAATAATCTAAAACTTTAAAAGAACTTTTATTTTAGTCCTAATTTAAAAAATTCTAAAATAACTTTTAATATTTCAGAATCTTTACAATTAAGTCCAAAATTAATCCAAGCATTATTTCCTTCGTCCACATCCACTCATAACCCATTTTTATAAAATTAATTTTTGTGCCTAAATAAATTTTTAGAATTCACCTAAAAATTATAAATTATATGAAATTTTAATTTAACTAAATAACATTAAATTATTCGATTAAATTTCTTAAATACTGTAGATATTACTGTTACAAAATTTTAAATGCGTGTGCATATATGTATATATGTATTTACTTCATTTACTCATTGAGTATATTCGTATACTCACCCTTCACCTTTACAACTTTCAAGCTAGGGGCCTTAATGGTCATCGGATTAGAGGTAGCGGTTGAGAGCTTATGATGCTCTGACTAAGTCATCTCTCTGACTCACTTATGCTTTTGGTACTACTAGATAGACTAGTTTAATATTTGTAAAAGTATTTGAACACCAAACAGTTTATATAAACATTTATGTTTGTTTAACTCGAACGAAAATGATTTCCATAATTGTATTTTATTTTATTGATATTGTTTGTATTGTAAATGAATTGATCATGGATGATCAGTTCTTTGATAATGATCCCAATGATAAAAGTAAATGATTTGCAAATGTGATATAGGTTTTATGATAAAGAAAAGTCTTACGGGCTCTCTTGATGTATTTCGGATGTAAAAGGTGCATCATGAGGGTTTGTGGCGGTTGTCACGAGTGGACTTCAAGTTCGGGGTATGACATTTGATCTGAAGAATTTGGGAACAACAAACAAGATTCTAGGGATACAAATTCTCCAAGATAGAAAAAACGGGAAGATTTGGCTTTCTTAAAAAAATTACTTGAAAAATATCTTGTAGCACTTCAACATGCAAGATTGTAAGTCAATTTCTAAATCTCTTCTTATGAATTACAAATTATCCTTAATTATGTGTCTTAGCAATGAAGTGGAAATGATAGAAATGTCTCGAGTACCAAATGTATAAGTAGTGGGAAGCTTAATGTTTGCCATCATATATACAAGATCATACATTGCACAAGTAGGGGGTGCAATCAGTCAATTTATGATGAATCTAGGTAGAGGGCATTGAAATATTGTGAAGAGGTTCATAAGATACATCAAGGTAACCTATGATACTCATTAAGCTATAGAGGATTAAAGTTATCGCAAGGGCTATGTTGATTTAAATAATGCAGGTGACCTTGAAAAATGAAACTCCACTACTGTGTATGTGTTTACACTTGCTCAAAGAGTTGTAAGTTGCTGTCATAGCGTTGTTTACAATAGAAGCATAATACATGGCAGCCACACAAGCATGCAAGAAAGCAATTTGGATGAGAAGATTATGTAGGAACTTGAGCACAAATAAGAAAGGATTATTTTGTTTTGTAATTGTTAGGGTGACTTGCATATCGTAAGAAATCCAACTGTTCATTTTAGGATAAAACACATTGGCGTTAAATATCATTTTGTACAAGAAATAATGAAGTATGGAAGTGAACACATGCAGAAAATACGCACCAATGATAACTTATCACATGTTTTAACCAAGTAGATTAACACTAACAAATTTGTATAGTGTTAATCCCCTTAAGGCTTAGCAGAGACATAAGTAATATGGAATGGTAAGATAGAAAACAAGATGTGGAGACATGATCAATTCTCAATCAAATCTCCAAGTAGGAGAATGTGAAAATGCGAAGTCAAGTGGGTAATTGTTAGTGGCTAGCAAAATAAGGTAAAATTGGAGAATGTATGTGGCCAAATTACTTAAAACTACTAAATACCATGCCTCATTTACCAAATTTTATGTCCAGAAGTGAAGATCATAAGTAATCCTACCATAGAGAGAAAATCCATTTGAGAGAGTATTTTTTGAGGAGTTCTCCTAATACTTGTGAGAGATTCCTAAAGTTGTTCTATACTTGAATTTTTTGAGAATTTGTAATCTCTCATATTTGTATATCAAAATTCTTCTACTCTTGCACATGGTTTTTATCTCAGTTAATTTGGAGGTTTTCACAATTTATATTATATGGAGCACAATTAAGTTTCAGTTTTAGCTGGTTATACTATTATTTCTTATATTGTAATTTTTTTAAGTCTGGTTTATAAGTTTTAACAATTTCAAAATACATATCAAACATGAGAATAACAAATACAAACAAACAAAATATGCATAAATAAGCTATAAATTATACAAACAATATAAACCACATATACATAATAAACATATGCTTATTAACTAACACAAACAATACTTCACTATCCAATTGCATCACCCTTACACAACTTCATATCACACCTCTAGTGTGTTCACCAACCACATCCAAACACAACCAAACACAAAACTCCCAAATTTGTAGAAAAAAAAAAGAACATACTTGAAAGCAACACCAATAGCAACAATAATAAAATTGAAAGCTCCTAAGCTGTAACAATAGCAAGCAAAACTCCCAAACAACAATGACAATCTGGAAAATCAATTATCCTAACATAATTGAACAAATTATCATGCATTACAATTTTTGTTCGAGTTTATTGATTTTAGAGTGAAATTAAAGAAATCAAATGAAGAAGCTCGAATCTGGACTTAATTTCTTGTCATTTCCCTAGCTTTGTCAAGAACCAGACAATAGCTTATGAAGATGGATGATACCCAAATAATGGAGAGAAATACCTTACGAATTGCATTATTCGATCAATTTGGCTTTGGCTGTCCAAAAGTGAAAGATTTGGTATTTTGGCTTCGACTAACACTTGGCTTAGGTTATTTTAGCTATCTAAAAGTGAAAGTGAAAAATTGGCAAAGTGTGGGAGAAAAAATGAAGCAAAAAATTATGGTATAAAACGACATCATTTTTCTCTAAATTTCAATAATTTAATGTGTTAAATAAAAAAAATTAAATGTGTCAAAATGACATCTTTTTAATAGATCAAAAACGATGTAATTTTAGTATGTGATACCATAGTTTCAGAGAAGGTGAATACCACTTATGAAGTGTTAGAGAAAGCTGATACTACTTAGGAAGTGTAAGAGAAAAGAGGAAGCTGAAACTACTTTGGAAGTGTAAGAGAAAACTGAGACTAGTTAGAAAGTGTTAGCAAATACTAATATTTATTTGTTAAAAGCGAAAAAAAAAGTCATTTTCCATGTAATTCTTTAAAACTTTTTTCAAAATTACGAGGAACTTGGTATCAGTGAATATAATAGTTTTAATAGCGTAAATTTGTGTGTAATTTATTCTTCATCTTCATTTGCTGCACATTAAGTACCCAATCAATCCTAACACAAATAAAAACGATAATTTTTGTTTTATCTTATACTATATTAATTCTTAATAAAATACTATTTCACAAATTCCATTACTATAATATAATACCAATTTTTTCTAGCTATTTTTTAATTTGAGAAATAAAAAATTCACTCCTAACACAATACCAAACAAAAACATATGTTTTGTTCCCTTACATTATAATTTTGGCTTGAAGACTTGCACTCCCCTTAGGAATTCTTTTTTCAACTTAGAACTCCGAATTCTTACAAAGAAATTAATAGTAGTATATAGAATAGTCACATTACTGTATAAAAGATTTAATGAATTATTGTGTGATTGAAATCTTCTTATCACAAAAATAGTAAATCGCTTCTAGATTAGAAGAAGATTATGTTTGTTGCCTTTAGAACTTTTATCCTACCATACTTTTGTATGAACTTGCAAAATGCAATACATTAGAATTTATTTTTTTGTAAGATTTTATCATCAATATGATTTCTTTTGTATTTTTCTTTGTATTTTTTCTAAATTAATTTTAAAAATAAAAAATAAGAAACAAGTATATTTATAAAATATACATATATTTTCATTTGTAGTCATTAATTGTAATTTAAAATGAATTTTATGATAAAAATTATTTTATTATTATTAATAATTATAATGATAAAATGCCATTTATGAGTATTATATATATATATATATTGTTATTTTCATAATAAAGAAAATGACTTTGATGAACAATATTTATTTTAAGATGAATATAGGTTATTTAATTTTCATTTTTAAGGTTCCCACACGCTCAATCATACCTCATCCCATGAACACAAACAAATTAAAAATAATAATAATTTCCAACGTGTGTATGAGAATGAATATAATTGTTAATATTCCTTATCGCTTTAAGAATTAATATAAAAAAGTCTCAAGATAAATTCAAAATCTTAAAATAATTATTTGAATTTTAGAAAAAAAAAATTTCCTTATTGGAATAGAGTATTAGTTTAAAAACTACAAACTAATTATTGTTTAGGATTTTTGGTTATCAAGTATTAGCATCCATCTCGTTGCTTTATATTAGAGTTTGGAAAATATTTTTTTTTCTTACAAATAACAATAAAAATAAAAATGGTTTATTGTTTAGAATACTACCCTTATTTTTTTTTGGAGGTCTTGAATTTAAATCTGTTTAACCGCATATTAGTGGAAAAGTGCTGTACAAGATTATGAAATGGTCTAGTATTCTCTTCAACTGCTTAGCGCTTGAGTGGTATATTAACTTTTCAATTGCATTTCGTGGATTTTCAAAATAGAATATGAATTTCAAATTGATGCTCAGATTTATTTATTATATATATTAACATCAAAATGAATACACATTGTACTGCTTTCTAACCAGCTTGTCGATCGCAAAAAAAATAAATACATAAATAAATAAAATTAAAAATTAAAATAATAAAAAAAATCTTGAAGATAAATAATATTTACTTAACTTACCAGTACATAATAACCAAATTATTTTAATTAAAATGTAATAAGTTCGACTTTGACAATAATTTAAAGAAATTTATTTTAATTATGCTAAAGAGTACCTACCATTAAAAGTGGCCGACATGTATGTGATTGTGATAATATATGTATTTACACTGTACTTGAACTAATTTTTCCGAATTGCTCTTCTTATCAACAAGAAAATAAAAAGGGTGATCATTTTGTCCCCAACTTATGCTTGGAATTTCTGCTGAATAGACATCTAAATACCATTGGTTCCCTATGTTTGGACTTTTGAACTGGGTTTTGATCATTTTTAATTTTATATATCCTACCAGTGAAATCTTACCCAAAAAAAATTCCTTAGTGCCCGAACCTTCTACAAGTGTTTGACATAACAAATAATCGTATTCCACTTCCTTTAATTTATTTAGGTCAATTTTTGACACTGGGATTCTGAACACATGCCCTTAAAATGAGAGGTTTAGATGATATGGAGGTGAATGGCATATTATACATATGTTTCGATAATTTTTAATCAGATATATAATTAATTTGAAAGTTAATCTATGGTAAATGTGTACCATTTAGATAAGAAATAAAATTTGGGTAACGAGAGAGAATGCTTTTATTGATTTTTTCAGTAAAATATTGTATATTGAGTTCATCATTTATAAATGAGGTAAGATTACTGTACAATACAGCTGAATAAATAGGTGGTCAAATTGAAATTCATCAAATCTAATAACTTCGTCAAAAATGGGAGACTCATAAAAGTAGAGAACTAGTGCATTTATTACAATTATATTATACAAAAAATATTCTGTAGAATGACTCGTATACATAATTTAAGATGCATATATTCCGCTATTCCTCCAAGCCTAGAATGACCCAAATTATAAATTGGGGTATTGATACAAGTACGTTAGATTGACAACTTCACATGTTAAAATAACAAGAATTAAAAGTTTTTAGATTTTGTAACTGAACAGAACAGAAAACGAACGTGTTCTGTTTTTAACGCAGCGGAAGTGCGACACACGAAATGAATTTCTGGGCTCACAACCGCTGCTGGGGAGCCTAGATAAACATTAAAATCTGCGGAATAGACTCCTGAACGATCGATATGTGCATGCA
>JAXCLQ010070659.1:0-13959 GCA_035584115.1 Cedrela odorata
CCCTTGTAACTTCTCCAAATTCATCTAATGGGTATTTAGCTTGTAGGAAAGATATTGGGCCTTTTATCTTGGTCCACTAGCTTTTCTTCATTCTTTAAATCTTCATTTTCAATATCTTCATCTCCAACATATGTGGCCACATTGTATTCTACATGTAGGCTTGATATAATTTTATTTAGTTGCTTTAATCTATATTATTGTTATGTTAATGGGCTAGTACAACTAATTAAATAGCCTATAATTATTTTAATTATTTGTTTTAGCTTATTTTAGAGTTTTTTTTTATATTTAAAGGAAACAAAGGTTTTAGATTTTAGGAATTATAGTTCAACTAGGACATGCATTTCTAATAGTGGAGTTCTAGTTCAACTAGGACATGCATTTCTAATAGTGGAGTTCTAGTTCAACTAGGATATGCATTCATAATAGTGGAGTTTTAGTATTTAAATAACTTTTTAATATTATTTTATAACAACTTTAGATGAATAAAATTCTGAAACTATGTGAGAATTTGTGAGTAATTCTTGAGTTCTTATGTGAACTTAGACTTATCAATGGCTTTGCAATCTTTTGTGGCATCATATCTTTGCAACCTAGGTTCTTGAGACAAGTTTTTCAACGGGTTTAAGGCTCATAATCTGATCATATTGGCTTTCCGGGTTATGATTCACTTGTTCGTGGGCTTTTAAGCTACTATACCTACGAGTTCACATCATGACTTCATCCCAGGGGCCATCATTCCAAACCGACTAGTGTATCGAAGTAACCCAAGGAGATGAAGGAGCTTCAACGGCAAGTCGAAGAATTGATGAGTAAGGTTATGTGAGGGAGAGCATGAGTCCTTGTGCCGTTCCTATGCAATTGGTACCAAAGAAAGATGGAACATGGAGGATGTGTGTTGATTGTCAAGCCACCAACAATACAACGTTAAAGTATCGTCATCCAATTCCTAAGTTAGATGATATGCTTGATGAGTTGCATGGTGCTCCATTGTTTTCAAAAATTGATTTAAAGAGTGGATATCATTAAATTCGCATAAAAGAGAGAGATGAGTGGACAATCACTTTTAAAACCAAGTATGGGTTATATAAGTAGTTAGTTATGTCTTTTGGACTTACTAATGCACCTAGTACTTTATGAGATTGATGAACCATGTTTTTCATGCGTTTTTTTGGTAAATTTGTGGTTGTGTACTTTGATGACATTTTAATATATTGCAAATGTTTAGATGATTATATAAAACATTTAAAGTGTGTACTTGATGTTTTACTGAAAGAGAAGTTATATGCTAATTTTAAGAAATGTGCATTTTGCATATAAGGAGTTGTGTTTTTTGGATATATAGTTAGTGCGAATGGTATTGAGGTTGATGAGGATAAAGTTAAGACTATCAAGAAGTGGCCAACTCTTAAGAGTGTAACTGAAATTTGTAGTTTTCATGGTTTAGCTAGTTTTTATAAGAATTTTATGAGGAATTTTAGTACCATTGTCGTACCACTCATTGAGGTTGTTAAAAAGAATGTTAATTTTCAATGGAGGGAAGAGTAACAAAATGCATTTCAGATGTTAAGTATAAGTTATATTCTACTTCGATTTTGGCATTACCTAACTTTGATAAAATGTTTGAGCTTGAGTGTGATACTTCAAGAATAGGCATTGGAGCTGTTTTAATGCAGGTGAAGCATCCAATTGCTTACTTTAGTGAGAAATTGAGTAGAGCATTATTGTGGTATCCTACCAATGACAAAGAGCTTTTACGCACTAGTTAAAGCATTGGATATTTGGCAACATTAACAATGGCCAAAGGGGTCCGTGATTCACATCAATCATGAATCATTGAAGTACATCAAGAGCCAAGGTAAGTTAAACAAACATCATGCGAGATGGATTGAGTTCATCGAGAGTTCTACTTATGTATCTATTATAGGCTAGGTAAGGGAAATATCATCGCTGATGCATTGTTGCATAGGTATGTCTAACACAATGATTCCTCCAATGTCTCACATCAATTTTATCTCCTCTTTGCCCGTTCCTACCTCCACTAACTATTGAGTCCTTATCAAACTCCTCTTCTACTTCAAATTCACTATCAAAACTCAAAGGTAGCTCAGGAACCCGCCTACTAGTTCTACATGTACTAGGCTCACTCTTAGATTTACCCTGCTTTATCTCTACTATGTCTACATGTAAGTTTTCAAAATTTGCATGAATTTTTTATTTGTAATTATTACATTGCTTCATTGCTTTTATGGTAAAACTCTTGTTCATTTTTATCCATTTTACATCTACTATGAGACATTTTATTAATTAATTAAAGAACCTCACAGTCACTCCCTCATGTGTGTATACTCAAAATAATGTCACTCGTGTTTCACACAAAATATAAAATTTTTATCCTCTAATGAGCTCACACACCCTTGTGCTTGTTTCGATAGTTATTTAAATAAAATAGTTCAAGTGGCAATTTTGGGCTTTCAATCAAACGAATACCACAGGTTAACCAAAATAATTCACAACGAAATGAAATTGATATGGAAACGATATTAAGAATGCAAGAATACGAATCTATGCCTTAAAAATAAAAAATGAAATTTTGGCAACAAGAAATCAAAGAAAAATTGCTAAAAGAGTAATTAAACCCTATTTGACACTAGGAATCAAACAAAACCAAATTAGAATTATAAAGACAATTAAAAACAAGGTGAATAGGTCAAATAAATCGAATTAAAACAAGGAAACAAACCAAAAGACAAACATGGACAGCAAGAAAACAAATACGAAAGTAAACAAGAAATTAAGCACAGAGAATGAAAATTTAGCCTAAATAAGAACAAATTAGCAAGAAAGCCCAAATAGTTTCCTTTACTTGCCGAAAATCCTAAATCAACTTCCTTTTTTTTATATAATGAATTTTGGTTTTTTTTTTAAAAAAAATTATTTTTTTATTACTAATAAATAAGAAAAAAAAATTGGCTCCCCTCCTTGAGAAATTGCCGCAAGTCACCTAAAAAAGAAAATAGCTAAAATTCCTAAAATTAAAGATTAAAAATATGAAGACAAATGATAAAAGTTAGTTGGAACCTAAGCTTTGATACCAAATTTGATGCGAATCTCCAAAGAATGATGCTTTGAAATCTCGAAAAATGTGGATAAAACCCTGAAGAGTTAAACCAATGTAGGAAAGTTAACCGTTGACTCGAAACTCATAATTAAACAACTAACTAACGATATTCCGAAAGAGAACGCCACAAGATTACTATTGATAAGTTCTAAATTTCAAGTTTTTGTAAAGAACTTGAAAGAAAAGCTTAACTCTCATTAAAAAGATGTATTTTCATGCCTGCCCCTTGGCTAAGGGTTATAATATATTTAAATTTATTATAATCTTGAAAATTAGGGTTTTTAATTTAAAAACCCTAATGATATAGTTTGGGCTTGAAATTTGGCTCATAATAAGTTCTCATAAAGTACTACAAGTCAAATAAAATTTAGATCCAAAAGCCTATAAATAAAAAATGACCAAAATACTCCTAAACTACAATAAGAGTAATTAGCTCAAAGAATAGTGACGAATTTTGCCCATGTTTAATGAGGCTTATTAAAGGCTAAGACTCTCCTCTTTTTATGCTTGAATGAGATTGTACCATTGATAATCTTTAACTAAGACTAACTGTGCAAGTGAAGTAATACATTGGGCCTCTTGCGCCATTAAATTTTGAACAAGTCCATTTAATACATCTTTGATTTGCTTAGATCTATATCTAATTATCAGGCCTTGAGGAATATGCAAAGGATCATGAACAACTTAATCCTGAGCATCCAATAATGGGCTTAACCATGAACTTGATCTATGATCAACAGCTATATTTTAAAGAATTTTAGAGTGGTTATAGCTGAAACAGTGATGTTTTAAAGAATGATGACGTTTTATGGCATTTTAGTGCAATTTCAGCAAAAATGGTTACACTTTTAAAACAAATTATAGTGTTTTTGGTGAGAATAGTGTTGTTTTATGACATTATAATTATTTTTTCTTTTAACTAAGACATTTGAAAGTGCCTTTGTCAAAGGCATCTTTGTCCAATGCTTTTAAAAACTCATTGTTATAGCCAAAATTGCTATAAAATCTAATGCAGCAGCATTATCCCTTTTCCCAAGGTCGGCGAAACCAGCAATGGTTTAAAACATTTTAGAGAGTTTTGACTCAAAATGGTGACGATTTACATCACTTTACAATAAGGACATTGGCATGTTAAATGATTATACGACAGATTTGGAAAAGACAGTTAGCTTTTAATGCATTTTTTATATTTTGGAGTGTTTTCATCGACAACCGGCAATTTAGAGCAACATTTTCTTACAACTTAGGATTAATCGCTAATGCTTTTAAATATTTTAGAGCCATTTTTGCAAAAACAATGACGCTTTAGATGTCACACCCATTTCATATTAATTCCAAATACCATTCTCACGTTTACTATATAATACTATTCTATTATTACACAAGTCTTAAACATTTATAATCAACAAGATATTATACACACAAATTTACAGGTATTATAACTCCTTATCACTTTCTAGTCTATTGACTACACATATATCCAAAAATTTCATATATGCCTGGTACCCCACATTTGCGTCCTTTGTTACTTTTATGTGCTATTATCTATAAAATAAAATTTTTCAATAAAGAGTGAAATACAATCTCAGTAGGCAAATCATGAAAGTTTTTATATGTCGATACAATATAGAATATAAAAGTTTAAACAAATCAATGCATTTTCAAACTTTTCCAATTACATAGAATTTATTTATAATATAAACACATTCAAAATAGCTTAGTCAGTTAGTGTCATTTGAACCAACAGTGACCCGGACTCAGAACGTAATTACGTGTTTCGCATTTAGCAGTCATTCTCATATTCATATAATAGAAACACGCACAATACATTAAACATAAATCTTACTAGCCTGCAAGCCTCGCATTAACACAAGATTCGGCTAAGTCAAACTAACATAACTAATGACTAAACTATAAAATGCATTTTATACAACTATTTCACATATCTACAACATTTCATATTTATTTTGTAAATGCAATATCGGCGTACAACATCTAAATTCACAATTTTTTAATAATCATGTCATAAAACTATATCGGGGTACCAAAATGTTAAAATCATATTTTCATCATAATATCGAATATCGTATAATTTCAAAACATTAAAATGCATATACGATCTACTTACATTCGCTCCCGCTTTCCCCGACTGTATTCCTAAATCAATATTGTGTACTTAAAATCAAATTAACAAAATTTACTTCAGTTATACATTTATACTCATCATTTTCACCAACTCTTTTTCCGACACACCAAACATCACTCATTTTCCAAATTTTTCAGAATTTACACACCTTAATATTTTAATAAAATCATCACAAAATAGAGCATTACACACTTCCAGTCATTATATACAAACTCGGCTTACTGAAAATTACCGAGATTTAATTTCACTTTAACAATTTTCCATTTCAAATCCACACATAACAATTTAAGCTACCATAAACACATATTATACATTATTTATATTTAATTTCTCATCTACAATTTAACATTGATATCATAATTCCCAACAAAAACTTACCCAATTTTATTAGTGTGCTAAGCATCCTAATTTTTAACTACGAGTTCATATTAATAACTAAGTGTTACAAATATTATAAATACGACTTACATATGTTAATAACAATTACAACAACCATAAATTTTACTCATTTAAAATACTATATAACATTAATAATAATATTAATTTGTCCATATCTAATTTTCTACTATAATTAAGCATAAAAATATGAATTTGCTCATTTTTAAATCCTACCACCATTATACCCATGACATAAACATGTACCAATTTCTACCATTATCACTATATGATAAATCCACCAATTTACACAATTACAACAACATGATAATAAAATCCCACCAATTTACACCACTACAACAACACAATAATAACAATATTCATTTCAAATTTTCTAATGTCACATGATAATATAAATCCTACTATTATTATAGGCACATACTAATAAAATTTCAAATGAAAAAATCAAAACTCACCAATCCTTTTTCTCTTATTTTTATCTCCCATTTTCCTTTCCTTTCTTTCTTTCTTCCTTGTACGTTTTGTCTTCCTTGCTTTTACAAATTGAAAACATCAATTATAGATTAAGTTTAATTGCTTAAAACACATGGATGACTTGAATGACTTTAACAATTCCAAAGGCACTCATTTTGCCACCCAATTTTCATCAAATATTAATTAATTTTAATTACTTAAAACATATGAATGGCTTGGATTAATTTAACATCCAAGGAACCACATTTAGCTACCTCATTTTCCACTAAACTTGGCTATATTCATTCATCCTTATCTACAATTTTTAAACAAACATAAAATTGTGCCAAATGGATGATTAGGATCGTGTAGAAAATTTTGGCAAAACCTAATATTTTATTCATTTATTTATTTATTTTACTTTATTTTATGTATATATATATATATGTGTGTGTGTGTGTGTGTGTGTGTGTGTGTGTGTGTGTATATAAACTTGGACTTGGGCTCGGGCCTACTTTATATATATATATATATATATATTTATATATATTTAAGCTTGGGCTTAGGTATAACTAATTAGATTGCGCCTAAAATGTATATAAATATATATCTTATATTCCTGACCCACTTAATGTTATTTTAATCTATAATATAAATTTTTAAAGATAATCTTTTTAACAATAAAATTTCAATTCTACCCTTTATATCTACTATATTTTTCAAGTTTACAAAAATACATTTATATATTTACTTTATATCATTTTATAAAATTCTAACACTCAATCCTCTAATAAACATATTTAAAATTATATTTTTGAGTTCTATAAAAGAAATCGTGAGTGTTACAATTCTCCCCTCGTTACAAAAATTTCGTCATCGAAATTTAATAAGCCTTCTCTTCTTCATTACAAAAACTGAGAATATTTTTCTCGAATTTTCGCTTCTCATTTCCACGTGGCTTCCTTTACAACGTGATTCCTCTAAAACACTTTTACAAAGGGAATTTTCCTGGAGTGTAATTGTTGATCCTTATGGTTTAGAATTTGAACAGGAATCTCCTCACAAATTAAATTTTCTCTAAGCCGAAGTGGTTCATAACTCAACATATAGGTAAGATTAGCAATGTATTTGCTCAGAATTGATACATGAAATACATTATACACTCTAGACAAATATGATGGAAGGGTAAGTTGATAAACCACATCCCCCACTTTTTCTAGATTCTTAAACGGATTAAGAAATCTAGGACTTCACTTCATTTTCTTACCAAACCTCATAACCCCTTTCATTGGACCCACTTTGAGAAATAACTTTTCTCCGATAACAAACTCGGGCTTTCTTCAGATATCAGCATAACTCTTTTGTCTAGTTTGAGTAGATGTTATTCTTTCTTTTATTTTCTCAACCACTTCACGTGTTTGTTAAACAATTTTCAACCCCAGAACTTTCCTTTCTCCGACCTCATCCCAATAAAGCAACGATCTACACTTCCTTCCATATAATACTTCATATGGAGCCATGCTTATAGTGGAATGAAAACTGTTGTTATATGCAAACACTACCAATGGTATATAATCATCCTAACTACTCTTGAAATTCAATATGCATGCCCGCAACATATCTTCTAGAATTTGAATAGTTCTCTCCAATTATCCATCAGTTTGCGCATGAAAAGTAGTATTAAAGTTTAATTTAATACCCATAGCTATATGTAAACTCTTTCAAAAATTAGAGGTAAATCTTGGATCTTTATCCGAAACAATGGAAACAGGCACCACATGCAATCTAAAAATTTCCTTTACATACAATTTTGCATATCTATATATCAAATAAGTGGTATGCACAGGAAGAAAGTGTGCCAATTTCGTCAACCTATCCACAATTACCCATATTGCATTATAACCCTTAGGAGTTCTTGGTAATCCCACAACAAAGCCCATAGCTATGCGTTCCTATTTCTGCTCTAGCATCATCAATAGCCTTAATAAACTTGACTGTCTCTGATATTCCACTTTAATTTGCTTGGCAAGTCAAACACTGCTCTACAAATCGTGCAACATCAAGTTTCATATTGGGCCACCAAAATCTAGTGCGAAGATCTTTATACATCTTTGTGCTACCAGGATGAATAATATACTGAGAATTATGAGCTTCATTCAGAATTTCCTGCTATAAGCCATCATCCCTATGCATACAAAGTGTTCCCCTTCAAAATACAATGTCTTATCCTCAGCTATTTCAAACTCTCTTCTTCCACCTCCTGGAACTTCCTCCGAAACCTTCTTTAAATATTGATTCGCTTTTTGAGCATCTTTATTCTTTGGATCAAGGTTGATTGCACTATTAAATGGGTCATATATAAAGTTGTCAGCCTTTCTTACTACTTCAATTTGATTATTATCAAGATTCAATAAAATCTGCCTCTGAGTGGTTATAAATACGGTTAACTGTCTCAAAGATTTTCGACTTAAAGTATCAATCACTACATTTGCTTTCTTGGGATGAATATTAATTGTACAATTATAGTCCTTCACCAATTCCAACCATCTCCTTTGCCTCAAATTCAACTCTTTTTAAGTAAATAAATACTTTAAACTTTTATGGTCTGTAAAAATTTAATAGGTATTCCCATACAAATAATGCTTCCAAATCTTTAAGGCAAAAATCATCGTTGCCAGTTTTAAATCATGATTAGGATAGTTCTGTTCATGATCCTTAAGTTGCTTAGAAGCATAAGCCATAATATTCCCATATTGCTTCAATACACAACCCATACCTTTCCTTGAGGCATTACTATATATCACAAATTCTCCACTGCTAGATGAAATTATCAGAATTTGTGCTGTCACCAAATGATTCTTAAGCTCTTTAAAACTTTTTTCACATTCTTCACTTTATACAAATTTTGTTTATTTCCGAGTTAGCTTTGTCAAGAATGAAGCCAACCTAGCAAAACCTTCCACAAATCTCAGGTAATATCTTGCTAAATCCAAGAAACTCCTTGCTTTCGTGACTATTGAGAGTCACTCCTAATTAACTATTACTTCAACTTTAGCCGGATCAACAGATATCCCATTTTTGTTCACCACATGCTCCAAAAACACTACTTGTTTCTGTCAGAATTTACTCTTTTTAAACTTAGTTTACAATTTATTCTCCCTATGTGTTTGAAGTACTATCTTCAAATTTTCCTTATGATCCTTATCTCTCTTTGAATATACCAATATATCATTGATAAATACAATCACAAGTTGATCTAAGTATGGCTGAAACACCATATTCATTAAATCCATAAGGACTATTAGGGCATTTGTTACCCCAAAATGCATCACAAAAATTCATAATGTCCATATCGAGTATGAAATGCAGTCTTTAATACGTCCTCATTCTTAACTTTAATCAGGTAAGATCCTAACATCAAATCAATTTTGGAAAATACACTCGCTCCCTACAACTGGTTAAATAAATCATCAATCTGAGGCAAATGATACTTATTCTTTATTGTGGCTTGATTCAATCTCCTATAATCAATACACAATCTTATGATACTATCTTTCTTCTTAGCAAACAATACCAGAGAACTCCAAGGTGAAATGCTAGGTCGTACAAAACTCTTATCTAACAATTCCTGCAGTTGACTCTTTAATTCTTTTAACTCCACAGGAGCCATTCTATAAGGTGCTACAGAAATGAGTAATGTACCCAGTGCCAACTTAATACCAAACTCAATATCCCTTTCAGGAGGTAACCTAGACAAATCCTCTAGAAACACTTATCAAAATTCTGAGATTATATGAATATCTTCCACACACATTTCAGTCTCACCCCCTTAACCACATAAGCTAAGAAACCTTCATACTTTTCTAATAACTTCGTGACCTTAATTGTATTTATCAACCCTTGACTTATCACTGATGGTCTTCCCCCAAAACTAAATTCTGGTTGACTCGGAATGTTAAACACTACTTCATTAGTAAAATAATTTACTATCGCATAATAGGCGGCTAGCCAATCCTTTCCTAAAATAACATCAAAATCACACATCTTTAGGGGAAATAAATCTACAATAAATTCTCGCTCCCCCATACTAATTTTATAAGCTTTATAAACCCGTTGTATCATCACACTTTCACTAATAGGTGTAGCCACAGACACCATATACTTCAAAGATTCAGGAGGTTTATTAGAAAAACAACCAAATACAGACGACATAAAGGAATGGGTAGTACCAGAATCAAACAATACTTCAGCTTTTTTATTAAAGGGTCAGTGTACCTATTGCCACTTCGTTTGATGCTTGTTCATCCTGCTCGGTGAGAGTATACATAAGTCTCGGTACCTTCTTTTTCTTGTTTTGGTTTTCTACTCCACTATCTTTATTATCCACTCGCCTATTCGGATAGTCTTTAATTGTATGCCCTTGCTTCCTACAACCAAAGCAAGCTCCCGATATGCAATGGTGAATTCTAGAATGGAATTTCCCACATGACTAATAGGGAGTATGCATCCTCTGTGTTATTTGCCTATTACTGCCCACATCTCTAAGGTTAACTCCTTTCGAAACATGTTTACCTCCATTACCCCGTTAAAATAAAGGTCTTTATGTTCTAGTACTACTACTCCCTTACCTCACATTTCCTTTCATCCTAATATACTATTCCCGAGCTTTTTGAGACTCTGCCAAATCCCTTTCTACAATAATTGTTCGGTCTACCAAATCTACATACACATTCAGTTTTAAGATGGACAACCATGACTTGATTGTTGGACGCAACCCTTCAAGGAAAAGCTTACATTTATTTTGCTCATTTACAACTAAGGTTGTAGCAAATCAAGACAAAGTTGTAAATTCTGCCTTATATTCCATTACAGATTTATCTCCCTGCACCAGTCTTAGAAAATTCGCCTCCATATTATCTTTAAGCCATTATGGGAAATACTTGTCCTAGAAAGCTTCCTCAAATAACTCCCACGTAATAGGTCTCTCTTCCAATCGAGTTCTCAGTAGTCAAGCTTTGGACTCCCACTAGTGATCTGCTCCTATAATACAAACGAAACGAACACTACTTTTTGCTCCTCACTATAATTGAGAGCTTTAAATATTTTCTCTATTTGTTTAATCCATGCTTCTGCCACCATTAGATTTACGCTTCCTCTAAATATCGGTAGATCAAACTTCTTAAATTGCTCCAAATTCACTATCCTATTATTATGCTCCTCACCATTAAGTCAGTTTCCTTCATTTCTTAGGGCACTATTGCTTCGAGCAATACCCTCAATCAATTTATTTTGTTGTTCCATCATCTTCATCATCATGTTAATGATAGGATTCTCATTTTCGGTATCCCTTGTAGGCTCCTTAACTCTATTAACATTCCGATGGGCCCTTGAACTCGATGCATTTGCTTTTAATTTTTTTCTATGAGACATTTTTTGCTGTTGCAATAACTATATTAGATATATATGTCATTAATATTTAAGGAATACAATAATACATCAGAAATTTCTTTATTAATCCACACTCCACTAAGGAATAAATATAAAATAATCCAACAATTCCTCTATGCAAAGTTATAGTACAATAATATGCCATATATTATTATATCAATATATAACAAATCATTCTTACATTAACAATAGAAATTTACAATATTTTTAAAAGGGTAGCTACATAAAATATACAACAAAAATAACAACCCAAATAACTAAAGTCATAACTACAAAAAAGTTAAAGTATATATAAAAATGATGAAGGATCAAGCCCACCATTGAATGCTTGTGATCAAGTTGTTCTTGATCTTTTATATGTTCTTTAAGGTCTAATAACTAGATCTAGAGCTAAAGAGATCAAAGAGGCACTAAATGGACTTGTTCATAATATAATGGTGTAAGAGGCTCAATCCATTACTTTACTTGCATAGTTGGGCTCAGTTATAGATGGTACATTCTCATTCAAGCATTAAAGGAGGAGAGTCCAAGCCTTTAATAGGCTCCATTACACATTGGCTAAATTCGTCACTATTCCTTGACCTATTATCTTATTCTAGTTTAGAAGTATTTTGGTCATTTTCTATTCATAGACTTTTGGACCTGAATTTTATATGACTTGTAGTACTTTATAAGACCTTGTTATGGACCAAATTTCAAGCCCAAACTATATTGTTAGGGTTATCAAATAAAAACCCTAGTTTTAGGAGTATGATGTATTTAAGGGTGTTATAACCCCTTGGCCAAATGAGAGGCACAGAAATACATCTTATTTGAGAGTTAAGCTTTTCTTTTAAGTTCTTTTCATAAACTCGATTGTTATAATTTATCAAGAGTGATCTTGCGGCATTCTCTTTCGGAACACAATTTGTTAGTTGTTTAATCATAAGTTTCGTGTCAACGGTTAACTTTTCTTTCTTGGTTTGGCTATTCGGGGTTCTATCCACCTTTTTCGGGTTTTCAAAGCGTCGTTCTTTGAAAGTTCACATCAACAAAACTACAGATAAAATATCATAGTATATTTAGGCCCAACACTCCACCAATCATATGGATCCCTCACTATCTTCGGTGGTTCAAAAGGCATTCCTAAATTGGAAGAAAAATGTTATAATGTTATCGATCTTCTCTCACTAGTCTCACTTCGTGAGCTCCTCTACACCCTTCTTGCTCAACTTTTAGTAGTTTTAAAAACATTATTATACCTTCTTATCCAGTGTATATGCTGGAACACAAGTTTATTTTGATTCATTCCCTTGCCAAAAACCCTTAAGCTCTTACATACGTCATTCTTAACTTCCTCAGAGACTCCTGGACCTAAATCAGTGTCTGAAAATCATATGTTTCTTTCTCGATACCCTTTATGATAACTAGCACTCACTCTCACTCTATTCCTGTCTGCCCAAAGTTTTCTCAAATCTTTCACAAGAACACCTCCTAAAGTACATTGTTCTCTTCGATCAACACACATCCATAGGTTGTACTTAGTCCTAGCCATCTACATCTAAAGTGAAACAAGGTTAAATCCCACGAAATATTCGTAATTATATTCAATAAAAAAATAATTGCCAAATATTTATTATAAATATATAAATATGTATATATATATATATATATATTTATTATGCTTTCTAATTAACTTTAAGTCTACAAAATCCTAACCTAAGCTCTAATACCACTCAATTGTCCCACCCATTTCATATTAATTCCAAATACCATTTTCACGTTTATTATATAATGCTATTATGTTATTATATAAGTCTTAAACATTTATAATCAACAAGATAATTATACACACAAATTTATTTTTTATAATGCAATATCATCGTATAACATTTAAATTCACAATTTTTTAATAATCATGTCATAAAACCTTATCGGCACACCAAAATGTTAAAATCATGTTTTCATCATAACATCAAATATTGCATAATTTCAAAACATTAAAATGCATGCACGATCTACTTACTTTTGCTCTCGCTTTCCCCAATTATATTTCTAGATCAATATTGCATAACTAAAATTAAATTAACACAATCTATTTCAGTTATACATTTTTACTCGTCGTTTTTCACCAACTCTTTTTCCGACACACCGAATATCACTCATTTCTCAAATTTTTCAGAATTTACACACCTTAATATCTTATTAAAATCATCACAAAATAGGGCATTACACACTCCTAATCATTATGTAAAACTCGGCCTACCGAAAATCGGTGAGATTCAATTTCACTTTAACAATTCTCCATTCCAAATCCACAAATAACAATTTAAACTATCATAAACACATATTATACATTATTTATATTTAATTTCTCACCTATAATTTAACATTAATATCATAATTTTCAATAAAA
>JAXCLQ010070661.1:0-13947 GCA_035584115.1 Cedrela odorata
AATATGATTTATGGATATATGAAATACCGATTAATATATTGTTTGATTTATATATTAATAAATTAATTTATTAATTTTTAATAAATGTTATTATAAATCAAATAACTATTTATTTGACAAATAGCACCATAAGATGTTGCTAAGTGATAAAATTAAATGAATTATTGCCTAACAAATGGCAAAATCAAATTTTGCCAAGTGTCAAAATCTTCCTTATGCTTATCCATTATAATACAAATTATGGGTATAGATTATGATACCTAATATTTATAAATTAAATATTTTTGAAATATTTGATTAAATACTTGTTTGACAAATAAAATCATGTAAAGTAGCCAATTGTCAAAATCTTGTTAATATTTATCCATAATATTGAAAATCAATGGTAAGAATTTTGACACCTAAATTTTTTATTTTATTATTAATATTTATTATTACTTAATTGTTAAGTAATTTGATGAAATCAAAAAACTTTAATGAATGACTTAAATTTTATGGATTTTAGAATCCACCAATGAAAATTTGTCAAGCTTGCTTTCATTTATATAATTTGAAAATCAATGGTAAGAATTTTGACACCTAAGTTTTTGATTTTATTATTAATATTTATTATTACTTAATTGTTAAGTAATTTGATGAAATCAAAAAAATTTAATGAATGAATTAAATTTTATGGATTTTAGAATCCACCAATGAAAATTTGTCAAGCTTACTTTTATTTATATAATTTGAAACATGTGTAAATATAAAACAAAAAAAAATTAAGAGAATAAAAAATGAAGGAAATATGGCAATTTTGAAAAATAGAGGAAGAAAGATTTTCCTGATATTTTCTTGGAAAAATAAGAAGGAGAAATAATAAAAAAAATTATTTTCTCTTGTAATCAATCTTAATCAAGTCTCCTGATACATAAACCAAAAATATCGTCAACAAACAAGCATGTAGATATGCTTGGAGGCAACTGGAGATAGTTTGCTTTTTTGAATTACAACGTGGGGTATAATTTCTATGTCCCTATTGTTATTTTTGTTTAAATTTGTTAAAAATTTCTAAACTTGCATAATTTACAGTTACAATCCTCTGGGAGTTTTTTCACGTAATTATGACAGTTGTTACTTTCGACAAGTGGAAAACGTTTCGGAACAGTTTCAAAGGATTTGTCTTGAGCTAGTTGAGTTTGTTGACAATAACGGCAAGTTTTGGTCTTATTAAGGTAACATATTTGTGATACACTAATTACACTTCTTTAAAGTGTCTCACCTCGGAATAGTTTACCTTCTAATTTTGAGTCTCACCTCTATGCTTAAAAGTGTGTTGATTCATTTTCAATGTCTCAAGTTAACTTTATTCAATAAGTTAAAAATATATTTAGTCTATATTATGTCTTCTATGTATGATAACTTGCTTATTTTCACCGCTATGTCATCAACAAGTATGAGTAAAATGATTAAATCATCTTTAATTCTTTGATTGAAGAGTTATATTTCAGTTTTACAAACTAGACTCTTGAAGCTTATTTTAGTCCATAGTGTCTATTTTAATTTGCACATATGATTTGGTTTTGATGCATCAATGATTTCTTTAGGCTACACCATATAGACTTATGTTGAGAGGACTCTTCTAAGAATACATTTTTTACCTCACTCATTGATAACTATTAGGTTGAGGATATCTTTGATGGTTAATGCCTTGACGATTGAATTGTAGCTCTTATTGTAATCCAACCCTGGTGTTTGATAAAAAACTTTTGTGAAAAGACTTACTTTGGTTGACTTTATATACACATATGTTTCCTACTAATCTTATGTTTAATATGTATAGTACTAATAACTAGGTGTTTCTTTCAATAAGTTTATTGAGATCATCTTTTATAGCTTGATTCCTTCTTGGATCAAAGAGCGCAACTCTAACAATTGTTGGTGTTTTAGTTATGATAAGTTTTGAGATTGAGTCACGGTAGTATTTTGATTTTTAGATCCCAAGCTTTTATCTAGTTATTATAAGAAGAAGATTTGAATATTTTTTAAGTAGCTAGTGACTCTAGTAAGGTATTTTATGTTATGAATAAAAATTTTGGCTGGGTGAGACATACTTAATTTGGTTTATGTTCCTAATGTGTGTGAAAGATATTATATCATCAAGATTTTGGTAAGTGTATTTTGTTACTTCAAGAGTGTTAACTTATAATTCTTCATTAGTTATGTTTAACCAATTATTTTGTGCATTTCGTTGAACTATACTATATAAAATTGATTGAGTAAGTTTGATGACTCCTTAAGCTAGGTATGATTAATTATAAAGTTTTTATTTTGAAAAGGGTAACAACAATTCAATCCTTGAACTTTTGTGAAATAACAAATAAGGACATTGTTTGATCAATGTTAACAAATTAATCAATGTTATTACAATATGTTAACACATATTATATAATTGAAGAGTAAAACAGATTTAGCATCAAAATTGTAACAAAAAGAAAAACCCTACAACAAAATTTTCAAACTTTATATAAAGGACAAAACATTGTACATTTTTAGACAGTCAAGAATAATATTGGAGAACTTATTTCATGTTATTCTTTAATTTTTGAAAAAACTCTTGAACTTATCAAGTTTATTCTTATGGCATTAAAAAACAACCAGACTTATTAGTTAGATCATTGAATGGTTCTTGAGATTCTTGGTATAGCGTCTTCAACTACCATAGCTTTTGGTTCTTATCTTGTTAGGTAATGGGTCAAGACTCAACAAACTTGTGTCTTAAAGATATTCGGGTTCAATACCACGTTTGGAGTTGGGTTTTGTCACATTTTTGGCGAGGTTCATATCACCACCTCCAAGTCAACAAAAATGGTCCATATTAATATGGCAGAAGAAGAAGACCATCTTCAGCATGAGATCGGATCGAGTTAGGTTGATTATCCTCAAAGAAGAAGTTAACATCTTCAGAAAGGGGATAAATCAGGTTGCCCTCTACATAATTATTGTCCTCATCAAGAAGCTCTCCTCAACTTAACTCCTGTCCTCATCAAAAACCCTTATTTGGCATAATTGTTTTCATCAATAAGAAGCTCTCCTTGGTATAATTCATGTCCTCATTAGAAGTCACCTTTAGAAGAGAACTAAAGACATAACAAAATGTTCTTGGGTCATATTTCAAGGAATGCTACTACAATAAGGTTTTATCAAGTAAGTTAGAGTTCTAGTAAGATTATTTACTAACTAGATCTTAACTCGACTTAAAAAAGGATAAGGAATGTAAGACTTAATAAAATTCTAAGAAAGACAGAGAAAAGAGTCTTATTGGAATAAAAACTTATCTAGGTCTTATTCCATTTACAATAGATAAATATTTGGAATTTAAATAAAAATCAAGTTGGGAAGTTTTGTTCCAACTACAATAAAGAGAAATCAAAAGCCTATAAATAAAGGCTAAAATAGAAGGAAATGGATTTGGAAAATCCTTCTTATTCTTGGTTGTGATTATGTTAAAAAGCATCCAGATAAGGCATTGAGGCAAAGAAGAATCAATGCTTTCATTATTATCAATGTTTTCCAAAAACATACAACCACACACCAATTAAAGAAAACCCTTTACTGGTTTAGACATTAGAGGGTTGTTGCAGAAATTCTGGCATCCTTGATCCATTTTATGTCTTCTAGGAATCACAAGAGCATCAACGAAGAAATATGAGTTTGTCACATGGCAGGTTGACTTGATGATGATACTAAAATTCGGAGACGTGAATTTTTACGGATTTATTCTCATGAAAAAATAAATCACATGTTGATATTTGGCAGGTGAAAATCAGTATCACACTCTGGATTATTAATAGACTTAAATAATTTCATAACTGACTTTTGATTATAGGAAAGACATTGAAACATTGAAATTAAAAGTATGCTATGACTAGAGGACAACATAGCAATTAATATGGTCAATCTTTAGCCATTCCTTATAGTGGAATTCTCTCATGCTTTTTGACTTAATTAAACAGATTTTTATCAAACACAATGTTAATACCACAATCATTTATTAGCTTTGATATGCTAAGAAGGCTTTTGGTTATTTCAAGTACAAGCAATATGTTTAAGAAATAAGTGTTTGGCTGTTTGTGGGTGAAACATTGGTAAAATTGAGTGACTAATATTAAAAATAATAAGTTTATTCTTATTACCTATTGTGAGCTAATCTTTACCTTAACATTCTGCAGCTATATTGAGAAGTAGTTATCAATAACATGATTTGTCGCACTACTATTTAAGTACCATTATTGGTTTTTTTTTTTTATATTCTTAAGTGTTGTTACTTGTCTCATTGTTGCATTTTGGCAAGTAAGCTTAAAATTCCGATTTGTAGTGTTCTTTCCCTTTCGTTTACCTTTAAGTTTCCTTCAAGTTGATTTTGGTTACCAGCAAATTGATTGTAGCTTGCATATTAATTCTTGGTGTTTTTTTTCAAGCCATGTTGAGAATTATTTATCAATAACATGATTTGTTGTCCCACTATTTAAGTACCACTATTTTTTTTTTATTCTTAAGTGTTGTTACATGTCTCATTGTTGCATTTTTGGCAAGTAAGCTTAAAATTCTGCTTTGTAGTGCTCTTTCCCTTTCTTTTACCTTCAAGTTTCCTTTAAACTGATTTTGGTTACCAGCAAATTGATTGCAACTTGCATATTAATTTTGGGTTTATTTTTTTCACTTCCAAACTAGTTTCTTCACTAGTTATTAGACCTTGATTAGGCAAAGTTGGTTGAGAATTTAACTGAAAATTAATAATACCAACTATTAGATTTTTATCAACTAAGCTTTCATTAGTGAGGAGCATTGAATACACATCTTGAAGTGGCAATTTCTCTGCTTTTGAGATGATATTCATTACGATTTGGTTGTATATTTTCCCGAATTTTCCACAGGGAAAAAAGAACAACTCTGTTAGAGATATGCCCTAGAACCAATCGTGTCATACGGTTTAGGAATATCATCCTTATGTATATATAACTTTGTAATTAATTATAAATTAGTTTATGATTAATAAAGTAACATTTATATCATTTTAAATATACAGTTGCGTATATATATAGATATTATACATAAAATGTAGAATAAGATCCCGTGATGTATTATATCGTCAGGACTCTATCTGTAAGGAGTTGTAGATATGAGTATAGAGTTTGATTTAAATACATCCGATTCAGTTCCTGGTTAAGGTATTGTCATATAGGAATATGACATTGCATGACTGGCATGTTTGATGCTGTCAACGATTAATATTTAATGCTAATAGTTGAGTGACGAGTCTCAAGTCACAAAAGCATAAACATGAGTAATACATTAGAAAACGTATTACTGAACGTGACCAAAGTGACGAATCACATGGGTGATGATTATTCACAGTCAATGATATATCACATAGCTGTACTAGTGTATCACTAGTCCTTTGACCTGAGGTGCCATGGCTACCTTCCGTATTGAGGCATATCGTTCACTTGTGTATATAATACCGAGCTAGCCACACTTGGTGAAAGAAGCTTACTGGCAATGTGTTTAGGAGTAAGATGACAGGTGATGACTAAGATGGAATCTGCTAGCTAAGATATTAGAGCTTGAGATCCTAAGCAGGGATGTTATACATGGGAAATGAAATCTTAGGCTAGAGTACATGTTTCCAGAAAGTTATTTTTGGATATATGATTCTCATATATAATTTGAGACCCTGTTCCTATGATTGAGTTAGGGGTTTGAGGATTTCATGACCCGTGTTCGATTGGGAGTCAATAGCAGAGGGACTTTACTCTATGTACGTACGACTATATGGATTTATTAGTGTCTGAGGGTTGTGGAATCTTGCTAAAGGTTGCTCATGATCATTGAGAACTATGGTTACAAAGAGTTGTATCGAAGAGATACGAAGGAGTTCGTGTCCACCAATGTTCGATTCATAATAAACCTAGGGGGTCACACACATAGTCGGTTACTTAATGATGATGGCTATTGCTACTATATAATAATCATTAATTGGTTAATGATATTGTACAGATATTGATTGGGTAGCAATATGATTCTTTATTGTAAAGAATATATTTTTCGGCTCTGATGCGCTAGCACGCGTATGCGTGGAAAATAATTCGGTTTAATTTTGGAATACCGTAAATATGATTTGCGGATGCAATAATATTAATATATTAGTATTATATTTAATATGATTAAAGTAATCATAAAATATAATTATTAATTATATAAACATAATAATAAATATCTAAAATATGTTATTGATATATATATATATATAGTATTAAGGTAATGATATATATATGTATATATGTAAGATATTTATTAATATATGTGTATATAAATATATGTATATATATTAAAGTAATGTGTGTGTATATATATATATATATATATGTAATTGTCTCTCTCCCTCTCATTTTAATATAAGTATATATATGTTAATTTGATTAATGTATATATATTATATTAATAATGTATTAATGTATAAATGTATATGTGTAATACATGCATTTGATTAATAGTAATCAATGCATTTCACCAATTTAACCATGACTTACGTTTTTTCATTAATTTTATTTTGATATTTTGGAGATGTAAGTTTATTGATTGTGTAGCTAGCAGTTGGTGGATTTCAAATGGTTTTTTAAATCAAAACACTTAAGAGTTAAGTGTATAAGAGAAGCCAACAATATGCATTATATATATATATATATGGTTTTGTTTTTTTTTTTAAACAGCAAGTGTCTTTCTTCTTCTCTGTTTTTGTAAAAACCAAAAGCTTCTCCTTCTTCAACCGTGAGATTGCTTGGTGAAGTAAGCTTAGGTTGCTTGGTTGTGAACTAAAGCAAAGACAGAAGAGAGAAGCGAGCTTGGGTTGTGAACCAGAGCAAGAACAGAAGAGAGAGAAGAGGAAATCATAGAAAGGAAGCTTGGTGAGGTTGTTGAAGCTTGCAAATCCCAAACAAGTCGGAATCAGCTTCATCACTTTGATGAGTGAACCATCTGAGGAAACAAGCTTGTTGCTATCCCAGATTGCAAAGCCAAAGGTGAGACATCTCATCATTGTTTTTAAATTTTGAACAGAGCATGATTTTGAAAGCTGAAACATGCATGTGTGCATGTCCAGATCAGTTGGGAGCCTATTCTGCAGGTTCATGAAGATAGCCATGGCTCTCCTACGGCGGTTGCGCGCTTGAAAGTTGATTTCGTGTAACGTGCTTCCACTGCTCACAGAACAAAGCATGCTCGAGCTCACTGTTATGTTCAAACTCGTCATCTGTAACTTTGTTGCAAGCAAACCTCAAACCTTTAACAAGGAACTTCATCTTCAGATATAGCCATTCATGCCCAATCCTTCCTTTTTGGTGTTTTAAATTTGTTCCTTAAGTTACATTAACTTTGGATCTAAACAGTAAACAACTTTTCTAAGGCAGTTCAAAATTCAAGTGAATTTTTGTAATCCATAATTGAGCCAAGTACCCTTTCAGATATTGAAAAAAACACTAAGAATAGTAACATTTGATTATAAGTTTTGATGACATTCTATTCATCATTAATGCTCCCAATCATCCTTTTTGGCATCCTTTGGTGCCATCAATGAAACTTTTTATATTGTTGGCATGGAGGCTTACTTGTACTTGTGTCGTTTAAAAAAGGTAGTTATAATTTGAAGTTTGTTAGGTGCTTTAAAATCAAAAGGGTGTATTTATTTGAGTCATTGGAGAAGTGTTTAGTGAGGTAGTGTTGTTATTGCTTCACACTATTGTAGCAACTTTGACACCAAGTTAAAATTTGCAAAGTAGGGTTTTTTAGTTGGGAAAAACGTTTTGTATTCTTGTATAATACTTAATAACATGTGAAAATTACAATTACGAAGATTTTTATATTCTAGAAGGAATAGCCTCCAAATTAACCTAATGTACATGTAAATATATATTATTGATCCAAAAATATAGTGCAATGTTTACCATCAAAAACATCCTATTGTCTTTAAGTTGATAGATGATTTTGATTCACAAAGTAGTCATTTTTGCAGCAACCTAATGCATTCTTCTTGTCTTTTTCTCCTTTCTCTTGTTTCTTGGAATAATTGAAAAAGGTTGTGTTTGTATTTAGGCCTTCTTTAATTATTGCCTAAACGTGATTCACAAATCCACTTGTCTCAATAACTCTTTTGGTTTTTTGTCCAAATTTATTATTTGTCTTTAAATCTTAAAAAGAATTATTATGTGCTTACAATAAATACACTATAGAATCATTGGATTTTATTTAAGATGAAGAAAAAGTCTTAATAAACAACTTTAATGAAATTTAATCGAAATAAGCATTTAAAAATGCTATTAAATTGAAAATATACTTACATACATACACAAATATATATATATATATATGGGGTCTTTACCAGAGATGGAATTTTGCACATGTAGTCGTCTCCGTCTCGTGCGTATCATCAATCAATCATTCGTCTTTCCTAAATAGTAATAAATCTCTACGCTTATAGTATCATCATTTAAAGAAAATATATACATAGTAAACTTTCAAATTCATGATACAAAATTTTATAAAAATATATAATTTATATTTAATAATAATGTTGAGAATGCACGAGGTAACACAGTGAGGCTACAGGCTATACCCTCAATATTTAATATCTTGAATTTGTCTCTTCTTTGTAATCAAATCAATCCCTTTGGAAATTCAATTAAATTCTCAAATTTCAATTGCTTTCTTATTCCTAAGCTGGAAAGTCAAAAGTTGGATAATGGAATGTAATGAATTGTCTCACCTCAATTATGACAACAGGGAGAAGATTTACATTCTCTAATTTGAATTTCTGGTATCCAAAAGTGGGAATCTCAATTAGTATAACAAAAGTTAGCCATATTGAACACTTGAAAGAAATGATTTTATGTTTTTATACTATGATTTGGAGTGTGATGCAAATATTTCTATTCAATAATGTGAATGGAACAGTGAGCATGATCATGCTTTGTTTCTATATGCAGCGGAAGTGTGACGCACAAAATGAAGTTTCGGGAGGACAACCGCCGCAGAGGAGCCAAGGCTATCTTCAGAAACATGCGGAATAGGCTCTTAGTCGATCTTAATATGCATACAAACATGTTTCAGGTCTTAAAACATGCTCTGTTTCAGAAACAAAGAAGAAACTAACCTTTAGTTTTGCAATCCGGAACAGCTACTACCTTGCTCCCTCAGGTGGTCCACACGTTAGTAAGATAAAGCCAATTTCGTCTAGTTTGGGATTAACATGCACTAGTTTAAGCTTCAACAAGCTCACCACCATTTCTCTCTCTACGATTTCTCTTTCTCTCTCTTCTGTTCAAGCTTTGGTTCACAGCCAAAGCTTGCTTCCCACTTTCGTCTTTGCTATGGTTCACAACCAAGCTTTCATAATCACATTTCCTTAAGCGAGTTATGGTGAAGCAGAAGATGAAGTTTTTTGTTTTTTTAAAGAAAACAGAGAAGAAGAAAATCCTTACACGTATTCTGTGTGTATGTCTTTGTATATGCATATGCAAGCTTAATAATTAAGCTTTCTTCTTGATCCAATCAATCATCGACTCCAAAATATCAAAAGAGATTAATGCAAATGGATGAGTCATGGTGTTTAGGTCGGCAATATGCATGTGTATAGATCATATACATGCACTCCTTTAATATACATATATACATATATTAATGCATTAATACATTAATACATTATAATATTATAAATAAAATATATATATATCAATCAAATTAACATATATATATATATATCAAAAAGAGATAGAGAGAGATACATATATATATGCATGTATATTAATAAATATCTTACATATATATACGTATATATGTATATATCAATAATATATATTAGATATTTATAATTATATTAATATAATTAATAATTATATTTTATAATTACTATAATCATATTAAAATATAATAATAATATATCAATATTATTACATCCGCAAATCATATTTACGGTATCCCAAAATTAAACCAAAATATTTTTCACGCATACGCGTGCTAGCGCATCAAAGTTGAAAAATACATTCTTTGCAATGAAGAATCAAATTGCTACTCGATCAATATCTGTACAATATCATTAACTAGTTAACAATTATTGCATAGTAGTAACAACCATCATCATCAAGTAACCGACTATGTGTGTGACCCCCTAGGTTCACTGTGAACTAGACATGGGTGGACACAAATTCCTTCGTATCTCTTCGATACAACTTTTTATAACTAAAGTTCCTAATGATCATGTGCAACCTCTAGCAAAATGCCACAACCCCCAGACATTAATGAATCCATATAGTCGTACATACATGTAATAAAGTCCCTTTGCTGTCGACTCTCGATCGAGTGCGAGTTATGGAATCGTCTAACCCCTAACTCAATCATAGAAACAAGGTCTCGAATCATATACAAGAATCATGTATCCAAAAACACATTTTTGAAAACACGTACTCTGGCTAGAGATTTCATTTTCCATGTATGACATCCTTGGCTAGAGATTTCATTTTCCATCTTGGTCATCACCTGTCCTCTTACACTTAAACACATTGCCAACAAGCTTCTTTCACCAAGCGTGGCTAGCCCGGTGCAATATACACAAGTGAACAATGTGCCTTAATACAAAAGGCAGCCGTGATACCCTAGGTCAAAGGACCAGGGGTACACTGTACGGCCGTGTAACTTATCATTGACAGTGGATAATCACTTATATGATTCGTCACGTTTGGTCACATTCAGTAACACGCATTCCAACGTATTACTCATGTTTATGCTCTTGTGACATGAGACTCGTCACCCAACTATTAGCGTCAAGTACTAATCCTTGGCAACATTAAACATGCTAGTCATGCAATGTCATACTCCCATATGACAATATCTCAACTTAGAACTAATTCGGATGTATTCAAATCAGACTCTGTACTCATATCTACAACTCCTTGTAGATAGAGTCTTGACGTCATAATACATCACTGGATCTCATTCTGTATTTTATATATAATACTTATATATATATATATATACGCAACTGTATATGAAAATGATATAGATGTCATTTTATTAATCATAAATTAATTTACAATAATTTATAAAGTTACATATACAAAAAGATGATATTCCTAGACCGTATGACACGATTGGTTCTAGGTCATATCTCTAACAAACTCCCACTTACACTAGAACCAATCACCATGGTATCCAATACTCATTCTCTCCAGGTGGTGATCTATTTGCTACTGTGTCATCAGCTTAGTCAGCGAGTCCGCCACGTTTTCCTCAGATGGCGTTTTATGCACAAAGATCTGTTTATCTGATATAAACTCTCTAATCAAGTGATATTTCCTCTGAATATATTTTGACTTCTGGTAAGAGCTAGGTTCCTTAGCCTGAGCTATAGCTCCATTATTGTCACAGTACAAAGCTATTGGGTCAATTATGGAAAGAACAACTCCGAGTTCTGTAACAAACTTAAGGATTCAACCAGCCTCTTTAGCAGCTTCAGAAGCAACAACATACTCAGCTTCTGTAGTGGAGTCAGATGTGGTAGTCTGTTTGAAACTCTTTCAATAGACAGTACCTTCATTACATATGAAGACAAATGTAGAGATCGACTTTCTATCATTTAAACTGATTGGAAATCAGAATCTGTGTAACCCTTAAATTTTAACTCATTTCCTCCCTTATAAGTCAAAACCAAGTCTTTAGTTCTTCTCAAGTACTTTAAGACTCGTTTGACCGCAGTCCAATGTTCTTCTCCTGGATTAGCCTAATATCGACTCATAATACTCATAGCATACGCTATATCAAGTCTAGTACATAGCATGGCGTACATAAGATTACTTATTGCCGAGACATAAAGAATCTTATGTATATGCACGTGTTCAGCCTAAGTCTTAGGTCCTATTTCTCGAGAGAGATGGACACCATGACTGCAAGGTAAGAACTCTTTCTTAGAGTCATCTATACTGAACCTCTTCAGTACTCTCTCTATATACAGACTCTGGGAAAGACCTATCATTCGTTTCACTCTATCTCTATAGATCCGAATGCCCAAAATGAAGGTCGTTTCTTCCAGATCTTTCATGGAGAAAATATTAGATAACCATAATTTAGCATCATATAACATGCCTACATCGTTTCCTATAAGTAGTATGTCATCTACATACAATATAAGGAATATGATGGCATTGTTATTCTTTTTTCTGGAAACACAAAGTTCATCAATATTCTTTATGAAGCCAAACGATTTGACTGCATCACCGAATCGTATGTTTCAACTTTTAGAAGCTTGCTTTAATCTATAAATAGATCTTTGCAACTTACATACCTTATGACTATCATCAGATGCAACAAACTAACTGGCTGTTGCATATATATGGTCTCTTCAATAAAACCATTAAAGAAGGCTGTCTTCACATCTATTTGCCATATCTAATAGTCATAATAAGCTGCAATAGCAAGTAATATCCTAATGGACTTAAGCATAGCTAAAGACGAAAAGGTTTCATCGGAATCAATACCTTGTTTCTAATTATAATCCTTTGCCACTAGCCTAGCTTTAAAAATCTCTACTTTTCCATCTTTGCCTAATTTTTGTTTGTAAACCCATTTACAACTGATAGGAACAATTCTTTCCGGTGGATCAACAATTGACCACACTTGATTAGCATACATAGATTCCATCTCGAATTTCATGGCCTCAAGCCATCTTCCAAAATCGACATCTAATATCGCTTCTTCATAGGTTCTAAGATCTTCCCTCTATATATCTTCTTCTATTATAAATGATTTAAAATCATTTTCTAAAAGAAAATAATATCTCTGAGGATGGCGTGATATCCTAGTAGATCTATGAAGATTTTAGTCTATAGAAGATTGAGGATCAGATCGAACTGGTTCATCAACATGTATTGGTTCATCTGCATCAACAGGCTCATCCATTTGAGGTTGATCATCATTAAGCTTTCCAAACTCTTCTGCTCAATCTTTCTACTTATACCACCATCCTCAATGAACTCGTTCTCGAGGAACTTAGCATGTCTACTGATCAAAATTCTTCGATCAGCATGAAAGTAGAAATAATATCCTAAACTATCTTTAGGATATCCAATAAATCGACTTCTCTCAAACTTAACATCCAGCTTCCTAGTGTTAACTACTTTAACATAAGCTGGACATCCTTAAGGTTTCATATAATTGAAGCTTGGAATCTTCCCATACCATATTTCATACAGTGTCTTGGGAACTGCTTTCAATGGAGTTTTGTTCAAGATGTATATTGCGGTATAAAGGGCATATCCCCAAGGATATATAGGTAAATCTATGAAGCTCTTCATGGATCATACCATATCTAATAAAGTACGATTTCTTCTTTCTGATACACCATTATGCTGTGGTGTATACGGAGGTGTAAGCTGAGAAACTATACCATGAATTTTAAGAAATTCTAGAAATTCAGTACTTAAGTATTCATCTCCATGATCAGATCTTAGAGTCTTAATACTCTTTCCTATTTGTTTCTCTACTTCGGCTCTGAACTCTTTGAACTTTTCAAAATATTCAGATTTATACTTCAATATGTACATGTAACCATACCGTGAGTGATCATCAGTAAAAGTTATGAAATATGAGAAACTTCCTTTAGCCATTTCACTAAACGGACACATACATCAGTATGTATCAATTCAAGAACTTCACTGGCTCTTTCCCCTTGTCCAACAAAGGGCGATTTGGTTATTTTACCTTGAAGAAAAGATTCACAAGTTGGGTAGGATTTAGAACCTAATGGTCTTATCAGTTCATCTCTACCCATCTTCATAATCTTTTTATCTCCAATATGACCTAATCTATGATGTCATATAAGTTTTGAATTAAGTTTATTTCTAGATCGTTTCTTATTAATAG